>CACVKI010143965.1:0-36146 GCA_902732785.1 Trichogramma evanescens
GTAGTAGTAGTAGTAGTAGTAGTAGTAGTAGTAGTAGTAGTAGTAGTAGTAGTAGTAGTAGTAGTAGTAGCAGTAGTAGTAGTAGTAGTAGTAGAAGCAGTTGTAGCACCGTTGACGAACCAAAGCTCCTTCAACGAGGAAGCTCTTTAGATACAAGCCTCGTATATAAGCGTCTCTCTCGATTGCGCGCCTAGCGAAGCTCTCTCCGAAGAGCTGGGGTATGGGGAGAGAGAGAGATTTTACCGTAGAACGAAATAACCAAATTCTCGAACGCTAGAGCCGTTGCAGTAGAACAAATAATTCCGACTTGCGTTTTTACGCTCAGTAGCTCGTATTTGTTGATAATTCAAACGTCAATCGAATGGATTCATACGCTTGTCGATGGAACTTTGCTGATCTATGGAGGACGATGAATTATTCATGTATTTTTGGTTTCGGCCACTGCGTTAAACTACACATAAATATATATTACGTATCAGGGCTTCCCACGATGGCACACTTGATTCGTCTATCCTCGCTCTTTTTTCTTAGCTTTACATCATCGACATTGGATTGGAAGAGGAAGCGACCGTGCACCGAGCTCATCGGAGCCGAAAAAAATCGATAAAAATAAGGTTAAATCGAAGAAGAAGAAGAAGAAGAAGAAGAAGAAGAAGAAGAGGAAGAAGAAGAGGCAAGCGAAAATGACTTTAGCTCGGCTGGATGACAGCAGCTCCTCCATTTGTTCTGGCGCGATTTTTTCATATAATGCCGTCCTCGATGTTTGATTTGTGATGCATCGAGCGTGTCATTGTGAACGATGAAGATGTAGCCTTTTCAATGGAACCGTTGAATACCCATAACGTTTTTTGTGTGTCTTTTGAGAAGTCGAGGGTAATCATAAAAAATTACAAAAATCTGTGCTTTTAGCCCCTGTCAAAAATTCAGTCCCATTTTTTTTCGTCTTCTCTTTTTTCTGCTCGACTGACGTATTTTTTCCATAAATAATTTTACGTTGCACGCGATGCGTGTAGAGCGCACAATAATTTAAAAATATATTTTAGCCGAGAAAATTTTAAATTAAGCATTAGCATTATAAAACCAAGCTACTGCTGATGATAGCTGTCGGCTGGGTTAAAATAATAAAATTGGCATTACGCTGCGCGTTTCGCGAGGAAAAATACTTTTTTGTTTTCAGCTCATAATGGACTTGATTAAAGTAACGCGCGCTGAACGCTGGGAGAAAAAATGTTGCGATTGTGCGCAATTAGATTTAATCAAGGCGATCGGCCGATAATGAGCAGTCACTTTTTCAATCGCTCTTTTACTCGCAGCTTTTCAAGCGAAAATCGTGACTTTTTACCGCGCGCAAAAGAGGGGCAAAAAAGAAATCAAACAGTTCTGGAACAATGCCTATTTTATCAATTTGTATTGCCCCGCTACTCGGAAAACTCACTTCTACGTATAGCTGTACACGTATACGGAAAGAGAGACCGACGAGCTGCACATTCTTATCGCATACAAACATCGTAACTTTTTCCTCTCGCTGTAGTATAGACGTCCGAGGCTATGTATCTGTTGATCGCGAAATGAATTTTCAATTGACCTGATTTTTCCAGGAGAGAGAAAGAGATAGACAGAGGTAAAGAAAGCGAGAGAGAGACCCTCTTCCTCTTCCACTCGTTCTTATCAACGAGGCAAGCGAAGAGTTTTGCTTAAGAAAGTTTGGCCAAGCTCTATCAATCTTGAAAAAAGCATCAACCGAAATGCTTGAAATAGGATCGATCATGGCAGCAGCATCGCTCGGCCCCCAAGCCCAGGTTTGTGCAGCATCTCACGAACGAAAAAAAAAATGAAAAGAAAAAAGACAGACGAGACTCTTGCCTCTATATTAAACTGCGAGTGGCCTGCGATGACAAAAATAAAAAAAAAGGAGAAGGAAAAAATTGATGTTGCGAAGGGAGATGCTTGAATGAGCCGTCTCGAGAGATTAAATATTATTTCAAGCCCTAACGAATCCCGAATTAAAAGTGTCTCCAAAAATAATTGCATTCGTAGCTTAATGATACGACGTTATTTTTTACCTCATAGTAATATTCAGTTTTTTAAACTTCTTTTTTTTTTTGCTTCTTGAACTTCACTCTGGCGTTGCTGCTGATGCTACTGCAGTAGCTTCATTCTCGCAAGCTGTATAATTGCCTCCAGACAAGACAATATCAAGTCACAGTCGTGTGTTACGCGCGAGTTGTGCGTCTCCGAAACAATAACAAGTTCGAAAGCACTAAAAGTCGCCTCGACGTAAGCTCGCCGTAGGGTTGTATGTGTGTGTGTGTGTGTGTGTGTGTGTGTGTGTGTGTGTGTGTCTGTGCCTATGAGCCGAGCCCCCGAGGGCGCGCCATAATTTGCCGCTACCGCCGCCGCCGTCGACTTATCTTCGCGTGTATATATACGTGCATGCGGCGGTATCCAACTTGTCGTCGCCAGTGTGTCTTATGCTCCCTTCTCTCGGCACTATATAGGCCTTGTATATACGCGCCCCGTACGTATAACCTCCTCTTTTGTGACTTCAGCTTAGATACAACTTCTCTCTCCTTTTGCTTTAGCCGCGTGGCGTATATATACGTCTACTACACTTTGTTACTTTTGTTTCGCCACCCTCCTCCTCCTCTCCCTCCTGCCACTGTCGAGTATATACATTATTATTCTCGGGTTTTACCTCAGCAGCTAAAAGTGTACACGTACAAGTATATATACGTGCGTGTGCGTCTCTAAGTTTCTTTCACGCGCGCTTCTTTCACCCTTTTGCTCTCGTCGCGCGACGACGACTGATGTTTATCAAAAATCCCTATCCCTGTTTTATTATTTAACCTCCCGTGTCAGTCGCACTCGATTTGGCACCGGAGAGAAAATCCTTCAAAGGCCCTTTCGTCGAAACAAACGCGTTGCAAAACAAAAATAGCAGAGAAATGCATTAGAGAGATAGCAAATTAAGTGAGCTGGGATTTACGCGCAGCAGCTACACGCGCAATGAAATATGCAGTGAAGCACGAAACCCGGACTCGTACTACTTATCATGTAGAGGGACGCGTATATATATGGTTCACGTGCGCGCGCTTATGCTGCTGCAATCAGTTAGCATTCATAACTGACATATTTGCAGCGTCGAGCGCGCGCGACTAATGCCGGTGCAAAATAATTTTCGCGATAAAAGTCACGATGGTGAAATGTTTCTCCGAACGGTCTCCGCGGCTCGTACATCGTAATCGGCTTATAAACGACTCGTTTCGCCATGAATTTTTTTTGCGAGTTCATAATCAACGAGGCATCGAACAAATATTATACACACAATGTATAATATTTGCTCGAAATCGCGCCGTAATACGCTGCGCTGGAACACAATTTTGACTAGCCAACGACTGCATAGATATTCCAACAATGAAACGTAACAATGACAGATTTGTTCAATCCGCAGGCACAAAGTTCAATTTGTATTTTAGTACATGCACAATGCGCCTACTATGTTCAAACTTCTCTCTCTCCTCCTGCTCCCCTTTATCTCTCTCTCTCTCGTTGCTTATGAAACTAATGTAGCTCTGTTTTCCGTTCTGGTTTAATAACATCCTATATAGTGTTCCGTAAGTTAATTGCGAATTAATACATTCTCGGTAAATACGAATCATGTGCGTCTGCTTTCTATAGTCAAACTCATTAAAAACATTTGGGATAAAAGGAGAAATAAAGAGGGAATAAAATTACACAACCGATGAAAAGACCCAACGGAGGAAAATTATAATACTCAAACTCGAATGTACAAGGATTCTCTTTTCTCTCGTGTATATATACTCTACGTGATTCTGCATTATGTCATATACATTATATTTGCAAAGACATGCTCGCGCACACACACGTATATACTTTCGGCTCTTAGAAGGCTAGCCAAGTGAAGCGAGAGTGCCTCCGCACCTTGACGTAGAGTTAATTGAGGCCAATTTCAACAAGTCTGAGGTTTAGCTCTATTATATATCCCGTAGACTCACGCGTCGTTGCGTTTCACTCCTCTGCCTTGCTTAGAGCTTGCTTGCTTGCTTGCTTGCTTGCTTGCTTGCTACGTCACGACGACGACGCCTTTTTCGGGGTCCGGTTGATATACTCCGAGGCGATAATTAATCAGTGCTCAAAGCTCTGGGTGCGAAATTTCTCGCGCTAGCTAGCTCGTGTGTGCGCTCGCTGGCGGGCACAACGTCTGCTCGTGCTGCTGCTGCTTCCGGCTCAATAATTCGTAAGACGAGGCGTACTACGGCGCGCGATTCGCTCGGGCGCTCGAGTCTGATTTTACCCTCTACACCATAGGCTGTATGCACGACTTAGGAGACGTGTGTAAGTTAAATATTTCAAGACTTATTTAACTTGGAAAACTTCCCGGGAAGAGTGTATAATGTCTCCTAGAGAGAGAGAGAGAGAGAGAGAGAGAGAGCAAATGGAATTGTCGATAAAATTACGTAAATGAACTTACCGCGGCACACGCAAGCACGCGCAGGCTTTGCAGCAGTGCAGCAGTGTAGTGCAGGCGACTTGATTATACAAGAGAAGCCGCGACGAGCAAATAAAAGGGACGAGCGAGAGGAGAGCTGCTGGCAATAAAATAAATCGCATTAGCATTCGAATTTGTTTTTATACTCGCGCGCACGCAAAGTGAGCCCAGCACAGAGAGAGAGAGAAAGAGAGAGAGCCACCGCTGCTGCGCGTCGAGTGACTCGTCGCGTAACAGACTTACTGAAATAACAATTATTTTAAAAGCTATTCACGTTGGCGTGCGCGCACCGGCAACTGAAATTCTTTATATGCGCGCGCTAAGTTATTTTCTGCATTTTTTCAATTACGCTTAATTTCAAAAGGACACTAGAGCATACGCGCACGCGACTGCCAGAGCGACAGAGACAGAGAGAATGAGAGAGAGTCGCAAATTCGCATTATATAACGTTGGGAAACAACAGATTTTCACTTTCAAGTTGGAGAAAAAAGAGGGAGCTTAATGTTCGCGCTTCTCTCGTGCTTGAGCGCAAAAAAAAAAGAAATAAAGAAGAAGAATGTAACAATAATAAAAAAAAAAAGAAAAAAAAAGATAAATAGAACAAAAGTATGTACCGTGTGAGAACCGAGGAAGAGCTTCCTCCGTGACGTTGTAAAAATAAATCTCTGCAGGAAGTTGCACGTGGTCCCCTTTTTCAATCCACGCGGGGGATAAGCGTCGCAAGCGCGCGCCGCTCGCAACACGAAGCTTTTCTTTCTTTCCCAGGGTCCAGGTAAAAAAGCTCGAGTTCTACTTATGTAGCAGCAGCGTACCAGCGGCTCTCGTCGTCGGCGGCGGCGCTCGATCTGCATTTCCGCCCTTAACATTCAAACTGCAGAGCGCCACATTGTGCACGAAAACTTTTCGACTTAAAGAGCTTTCTTTCTCTCTCTCTCTCTCTCCCTTTCTATCTCGGGGCGCGCGCGAACAAACAAAGCAAGATTTAGCTCCCGCAGATTTTGTTTCGTTGCAGCATTGATGCAGCGCGCTAGATCGACGATCGAGCTTGCGATGTTTTCGCAATGAAGCAGAAAAAAAGCTGTCGTAATACAGGCAAAAACGTCTGTCGTTATTTAAATTTTAATGCTCGCATCAACGCTGCTGGATAAAATCGTAATGGAAAAGCCTCGAATACGCCGTTACTCGTTGTTTAGCCAAATGCCCCCCGTGCGAGGACTCGTTCCGGTGCATTTCATAATTCTAATTTCCGCATTATAGTGCCACACGCTCGATATTCCAATATCGTCACTATATACGCGACAGCAACAGTTCAATGCTGGTGTGCTGGCCGCGCAGGGAAAGGAAAAAACCGCATCGTTAATTACGTTGCTCGGGCGGGCTAGACTAGGCTAGATAAGCCGTGTAAGGAAATTTTTACCGTGCGTATACGTACCATCGGCGAGGAGGAGTAGGTAGTAGTACGTGCGGCAGCGATTACGCATTAAATTAACGTGCCTCGCATGCGCCATGTACGCCGTGCAATAATTCACAAGTGTCTCGCTGGCGTTTGCATTATACGTAGGGTACACTCTTGATATTTTCATCCCAGGCGCATTTGCATTTGAAGTCGTGTGAAATCACGTCCCGTACGCGTCGTAGTAACGGTATAGTGGTACTAGCGCAAGGCGATTTTTCCCAAATTTCACGTTTGTGCATGCGCAAAGAGGAAAAAGGCACGAGGCTAGAGAGAGAGAAAAAAAGAGGAGGAGAAGTAAAGAAGAAAATGAGAAGAAGAAGGAAACGTCTAACCTCTCTCGCAGGAGTGCGTTGGCACTCGATGCGCAAATATTTCCCTGCTACGGGGCGCTTAAAATTCAAGCACGTGCATTATACGTGCACGACTCTTTAGCACCTAGGCGCGAGGCTTTTTGCATCTTGGTTACTTATTTGCCCCCCCTTTACGACGGAAGAGAACATCATCTGCTGCTGCGACGACGACGACGTTATGCTTAGCTGCACACAGAGGGAGTAGTACATGCTGCTGTTGCTGTATATAGCAACGACGACGACTCTCTTGGCTTAAGAACATCAACTTGTCTTGCGATTCATAGGGAGTAGCTATATCGAGTCTCGTGCAGCTGCCGTCCATCTCTCTCTCTCTCTCTCTTTTCGTGCGATCCCACTTGCCGCGCGCGCTCGGATCTTTCGAGTGATTTTTTGACTTCTTCCCTCTGTGCATATAGCGCGCGCCGAGGAAAAGAAGGAGACCGGAAACGAGGTGCATATTGTACGTGACTCATACGCGTGCCGAGCTTTTGCATTATTCATATCGCTTATGCATACGCAATTGACGCGCGAGCTCTCTCGATTGACTTTCGTTATTTTTCTTTTTTTTTCGTCGGGGATTTTTACATTTTTTTCGCGCGAAACTCATACGCGAGAATACACGTTTCAATCGAGTTCGTGATTTTCTTGCGAATTACAGCATCGCGTTGTGATTTTCTTCATTTGCTCGGATACATCGGAAGCCTCGAAGCTTTTCGGGACAAAAGTCATCGGGTGCAATATAAAGTTAAATAAGTACAGCTGAATAAAAGGAATTACCGCGATTGACACCAGCGTTTGTGCTCAACTCGAGAACAGAGTCACTCAACAAGGAAAAAAATGTCGAACGATTCTGCTGCTTACACAATTTGTGCTTTGGCTTATAAAATTATTTTCACGTTTATCACTTGCAGATTTACAGATAAATGTACTTGCCATCTAGCGGTGAAGGCTGAATTTACACGGAGCTCTATAAACTTATTTTTTCAAACCCCTGCTTTGACTTATATACAATTATTTTAACTTTGTCTGTTGCAGATTTACAGATAGAGGTACTCGCCATCTAGTGATGGAAGCTGACATAAATTTATGATTCGTGAATTTTTTGAGCTGTTCACATGAAAAAAAATCAGTATTTATTCATTGATTTTCTGCGAAGATTTCACGATAAAATTAAATACCGGTTATTTTAATTTTGATCTCTGGTTTTACATTAATGGTTTTACATTAAATCTGCATCAAGGATTTTTTTTAACAGTGATATTATCACTTCCCGTAAACTTGAAGTTGAAATATTTCGAAAAATGAATCATCGAGGATGCGTGACAGCTGCTCTGCTTACATCGAAAGAAGAGAAGTACACAACAGCAGACGCTCCGACGTTTGTCCTACAAAGCTCCTGTAATGGCTTTTTACATCGGTCGGGTAGATATATTGACAATCGAACCCGATCGGCTGGCGGTCCATAAACTCGAGCACTCGCCCAAAAGTTAACTCTATACGTATAGACGTGTTCAAATATCAAGCTCTCGTATTGTACTAACAGAAACGAGGGGGATCGTCCGCCCTAATACAAACACACTTTCGTATGGACGTACGAAACTTTGTGCTATGTGCGTACACAAATGATCCACCGTGTCGATAAAATCAAAGTTATTAGAAAGAGGTATAACAAAAAGATGCGGACAGCGCGAGCTACACACTCGCGATCCTACCGGCTTTAATCGGCTTTTTTTGACAATTGATATGTTGTATAATATCGATCGCAGAAGCTGATACTGTGCACTCGGCGATGCGTTTTTGTTTTGTCGAGTCTTGTGTGTATCCCCCGGCGGTGTGTGTGGCGCACAAAAGCCCCTGGCCTAAAGCCGTGTACGAAGTGGGCTTTATAGTCGCTGATATATATATAAAGTGCCATTATTTACGAAACTGCAGCTAGGTCGAAGCTTTTCGTGTGTATAATACAAAGAGAGAATGAAAGACAGTCATAAAGACTGACCCAAATTTCCGTTTGATTGTGACCGGATTACAATTTAATTCGTAACGATCTTATCGACAGCTTTTCGATCGTCGTTCGATTATTGACTCTCTCTTTTTTTTTAATTTTCCTTCGATAAAAATAGACTTTTAAAGCTCAAGCTTTCAGCATTTATCAGGTTTACTTTGACTGATTACACTCATGCCACTTGCATGCGTCTGGTTTTTTTTGTCAATCGCCGCATCAATGAGAAAAATATTGGAAAATTTGTTTTTATGTTTGTAAACTTTGTACGTCGCAGCAGCAGCTGCTGCTGTTCGTTCATTAAACACCTCGAAAAAAGACGGGTTCATTAGCCTGAATCACCCAATTGCTATCTTGACTCTAAACCGCAGACTCTTTAAAATCTCATCAGTGTTAAAGTCCAAGAGGATAGGCAAGGCTTTCGCCTTACTGCCGCGTGCTCCGCAAGGGAGAGCAAGAGAGAGAGACTCGTCAGACTGGAAATCACGCTCGAAATCCCTCCCGCTGCCTCGACATACACACAGAGCACGAGCGAGCAACGGCAGCGCGACGCTATATACATATAGACCCGCCTCGACTACTGCTCCGCTCAGCACCGCGCAAAATTAGCCTGTTTACGAAAGCTCCGAGCAAAGCCTTGACACTTTTTCTTTTTCCCGGTAGTTTCTTGTACGTATCTTTTTCCTTACTTTAATTCGCTCTTTCGTTCTCTCGTTCTCTCTATCTCTCTCGCGCTGCAAAGCCGCATGTTTACGATATTTACTCAATAAGCCGTGATACAAGGTAGAAAGAGAGAGAGAGAGAGAGAGAGAGAGAGAGAGAGAGAGAGAGAGAGAGAGAGAAAGGCAATTCGCTCCGTGGTTGAATAAACCCGCTCTGCAAGCTCAATAATTAGGCTCTTGAGCTTTCTTTTATTGCTGCACTTTATTTAACGGCTTTTAAATGGGCTTTCAAGATCGTTGCGGGCGATGGAGATATGCCCTCCATTGTGATATGATCGAATCTCGGTGCGATTCAATTTAAAGTAATATGTACTCTTGCTGCACACACACACACTCTCACAGCACATCCATCAGAGACCGGAGTCGCATCGAGAACACGTGTAAGCGATTCTCTTGTTTTTATCGAGAGATTGATATAAGTGGAGCATCGATTTTTCATCAAGGCCGTGTGAAGTATCTGTAACGATGCCGATGAAATAAATAATTCCCAGCTTAATACTGCTGAAGTATATACATTTTATCCTGTATATATTGCGCGGCATTTCGAATTATGACAAAAATACTCGAGCTTTCGTGTTAAAAAAAAAATGTCTCCTCGCGCGCTACAGGAGATGCGTCCAAGCCGATATTGTCACTTGTTATGTATTTTATTGTTTTGTTTTTCGCTTTAGCCCAGTTCTCCAAAACGAAATATTTCGTTAAAAACCAGTCGGTCAAAAGAGTACGCAGCGCGCGGCGATTCTCGCGACGACGAATATCGTTACGCAGAGTGTAACAAATTTTATGTACAAACAAACGCACGCACGTACACCCACGCACAAGCTTGCAGCGCACGCACGTAAATTTCTCGTGTATACATCATAATACATACAACATAACAGGTGCGCGCGCGCGGCGGCGGCGGCGGACCAACAGTCAGCGGTGAAACAAACAAATTTTTTTTTTCGCCTGCTGCTGCTGCTGCTGACCTCCGCTGTACACGCAGAGGGACAGGACGCGCGGCAACTTGTTTTCCATTTCCCGGGCTGAAATTTACGAACATCGCGCGCGGCGGCGAGGGCGGCGAGCGCTATCATCGCTCGGGCTTCGCTAGCTAGAGAGCAAACGAGCATTGTAAAGCTTGTTGTAATAAACTACGGCGTAACCAAAAGCAGAACGAGAGAAAAAAAAATTGCATACAAAAAAAAAATTGTATAAATTGAGAAACGCATATATACACACACGCGATGCTACTGACGCGCTGTTACACTCACGGCGTATGCGCGTGGAATAGGTTTTTTACCTCGTCAAGAGCATCGCGCGCGCGCGCGCATCTGCAGCTCTCGCGATCCGCGTGTTCCTTTTTCTCGCGTTGTCGTTAGAGTTTGTATATCTAGGTCGTTTGATTTTTTTTTACAACCTGCTTTTTTTTTTAGTATTCTCTCATCGAGTTGAGTGTATGTGTACAGAGGGGGTACATCTGCACAGTATACGACATGCTGCTGCGTTATCGGATGCGTCTGCATACGCTGTATGAGGCACTTGACACTGATGGTATAAGTATGTGATTTTTTCATTGAAGGCATCGATATTTTTTTTCATTCTTTTCTCTGACCTTACACAAGTCTCAATTACGAGACTTTCCGAGAGTCACCCTTGAATCGATCGGTACACGTACTTTCATTTGTGAAGCGTAAAATTGCATCAATTCTTCAGGGTAAAATTGTTGCGTCGCGAAAAATTCAATGCGCAAGATCTTGAGTGGCTTTATTATGCACGCGTCTGAAAATATCATTTTCTTGCAAACATTTTTTTCATCATCCGATAAACCAAACGCGCTTATTATAGACGCTCTCGTACATAGTACAATATGGTTTTCCGATGACGCGCAAATTCATTATCCACTTTCGATGCGAAAGCCCGCGCGCGCGCGTCCGAATTGATGCATCGAATATGAATTCATGCTAATTTTTGCATTACCCTCTCCAAGTACGTATGCCCTCTCGTAATTCGTTTGAAAGCTCGTCGCTGTACGTATATCGAATATCACGCAGCGTGCCCCCGCGATTTTTCTGCAATCATTATCATCGCAATAAAATCGAGTAGCACCGCATTGAATCATGTAAATTGACAGCTTGTAATAATCGCGCGCTGCTGCCACGAGTGTATCGAACACTCGTATACAGTAATGCTATTATCGGCGATATTTTGTTTTACGCTGGGCCGCATTATGTGCAGCGCGAAAAGCTCGGCCTCCACCGCCAACCGTCTATAACTAAAAAGCCCGCACACGAGCTTTTAACCAATGTACATGGTTATTTTTATTTTTCAATTCGCCACGGTAATGCAGCTGCTATAATTACATTTTTGCGAGAGAGAGAGAGAGAGAGAGAGAGAGAGAGAGAACAAGACCGAAAATGTGTGCTCACGGTCCGCGTGTAAAGTGCACATAACTATATATAGTGCTGAAGCCGGTCGGAGAGAGGGGCAAAAAAAAAGCTCGAGAGCAGAAAAAAGCTCGCGTCGGACACATGCTTATGAGCGAGCGCCGGGTAAATGTGCACTTTATGCCCACGCTCAAATGTGCTTACGATTCATAGACGCGGCGACGCTTAGTACACGCAATATGCACATAGAAAAACTAAAAATAGTTCAACGCAACAATTATTTTTCCGCTTTGTCGTGGCGTTATTTTTCAATTTTCAACTACGCAGAACGAGTCTAATGTATTTGTCACGTCGCATACGTGCATGTACTCGTCACAATCATATACAATATACATTTTTCTTTCTTCATATTCGAAGACGTGCCCATACCCGTACCCACCCACGCTCCGGTGACAATACGTTTTTCTTCGGGGGTTTTGCTCACGGAGTCGGCAGTAATGTACTCTCGATGCATTACACTGCTGTGCGCGCACTGTGCTCGAGAGTTTCTCTACGCGACGGGTTACAGCACCATGTAGATAGTTATATATGTGTACGTGTACGTACGACGACGCACGAGCTGCGCAACGAGCTGTAAAGACATAAGTCGAGTCTTCCGCTTTGTCTGGCGTGTGCGCGGGGCGCGCCTTCAGCGCGGAGCTCTTCCACTTCGCTAATGTCCGCGCGCGCGCTTATAAGTCGTCCTTTTCTTTTTCTACCGTACTACTACGTGCGGCGCAGCAAGTGTACGCGTGCGCGCTTCCTTTTTTCGCCGTACAAACGCGCGTACGCAAGGGTCTTTTTACACTTTTCTATGCGCGCCTGCAAGGATTTTATTTTTCACAATTGTATCCAACGCGCCTTGCCTGCGGGGAGGGCTGTGTTTCGAAAAATTTTCTTAATGTTCGTCCTTAATTTTACCTTACGGCTTTATCTCTCGTTCGCGAGACAGCGACGAGTTTTATTTCAAGCGTCGTTCTTTTTTTCATCATTAAAATAGATGATACATTTTCTCCGCACCGCATCCGGATTTAGAACGATTACGTAAATCATGCATATTATTAGATAGTGCAATCTATCGGGGTACTTGATTATATATAAAGCTGCGAGACCGATTTAAATCCGAGCTGAATACGTAATCAATGCTTGTTATACGAAACGGCATATATAACCGTGTAACTAAAAATATAATCAACGACCTACGTGTGTGTACGTGCAATTTGTACGAAGTTAGCAAGTGGAAAAAAGTTGTCAAACGCGGGGATTGATTGAAACGTATACACGGATGAAAAGCGCAAAAATTATTACATTGCACGCGTCAAAACAGAGTATAGCCGAGTAGAGACGCGAACGGCGCATCGACCGTTTATATTGCGTTATTGTGCGCGATGTATAAATTCGGAATGACATCGCGCTTCACAATTCGGACTCCGCATCATTGTACAGACATAACGTTGCAGCAGCAGCAGCAGCAGCAGCAGTAGCAGCATGGCACAGGGCCATTCAACAGGAACATCGCAAAGTTATTCTAGTTATTCCGCGCATGAACAATAAGAGCTCCAAACAGAGAATCCTCGCACGAGGACGGAGGGTTGGGAGCATCCGTTTATAAATACATACATGGCGCCGCACACATTCACGTATGTACACTGCTGCTGCTCGTTGTCGTTGTTGTACACTGTGGTTTTGCCTTAATTTTTGCAGAGGCGAAACAATGGCCGGGTACACAGCAACAGCAGCACACACGACGCAATTATTACAGCGTTTATACACACGTAACCGTGGACATATATCCGGGACGAGTATCACCTCGCGAAAGTGTAACGGCCGCCGCTGTGTGGCCGTTCCATTTGCTCTCTCGCTCTGGGAGTTAGGGTGGGAATATACATTTGAGGTTTTAGCCGCGCACTATCGAGCAATTACCGTTTTTCGATGTTAAACTCGGAGGGACGTGCGGAACGAGCTCGCGTTCGAGTTTTATATTAAATTAAACCATGAGGGCTCTCCCCGCGTTTCGCTATATTTTATATAGCTGTGCTGTTTAAATTATAAATTTTTCGTCGCGCGAAGCGTATTTAGATAGCACCTATATAATATGGAGGGACAGACCAACCCAAGCGAGTAATGTATATCAATTGGATTTTTGCCTCTACATACGCGTATGTTCATGATATATAAAATAAAATCACCACGCGAAACTGCGCAATAGCCGCAGGACTGCGCGCGTGTTTGTGCAACGGTCGGCGATTTTGATGTAGTAAAGCGCGAGGATAATGCGGACGCGATACGCAAATAGCGTTAGAAGTAGATATACAGCTATATATACGCGCAAGGCGAAAAAGGGATGCGTTTCACTGAGCATGTGGCACTGTGATTGATTTATCGTTCGTATCCCGCGCAGTAGTTGCGCGTACACTTTTAGAGTTCGACATTCGAGGCACTGTGCGTGGTACGGGTAATGCTTCTTCGGCAACAAAATACATCACTCTCGAATACGTGTGCATAAAGAGGATGAAATAGAGAGAAAGAGAAAATACTCTAAGAGCAGCTGTTGAAAAATAGAAAAAGCTGCAGCGTGTTATGAAAATTTCGGTTTTTTGACTTTTGAAATTACTAGGTCAGAGCCACGAGAGAGAGAGAGAGAGACTCTTGTCGCAGTACACTCTACCCTAGTCCTCGTTTTATTTTTTTTCTTCTTGACTTTTTTTTTCCTCTTTTTTTTCTTCATTCTGTAACTTTCTTTTACCCCCTCTGGCTTTGCTCGATCTTGCCCGCGCGTTTCTGCACGCTCGCAGCTCGAGACGGCGCAAAAGTCTTGCCAACTTGATACGTGACTCTAACGAGGTTAATCAATTTCTTTTCGCTAGTTCTCAGCAGTGCGGAAGTGGAATCTTTCTTCTGAAAATCACCTCGTTACCGAGGACCATGCCACCCACCCGCTACTACTACCACCGCCGCCACCACCACCAAGAGGCCGTCCACCAGCCCCCCGCCGTAGTAGTAGCAGTAGTAAAGCTATCTCTTCTTCTTTTTTTTCTTCTTTCTCTCTCACTTTCTAGACATTCTTTTAAAGACAAAACTTCCTTACTCGGTCGTGAACTACTAAGGGAGTAACGAGTGAAGGAAAAAACAGGCGAGAAGCAAAAAACTTTTTTCCTCTTTAATGGAATCGAAAAGCGAGGGGCATAAAAGATTCCGAGACCCAGAGCACGAGCCATAAGGAGTAAAGGAGGAGGAGGCTGGGATAAATAACTTTGTATCGCCACGCGCGCACGGCCGGGCGTCTTGTTTCCATTTGCGTGGAAAAGATGACTCTTCTCGCGCTTTGAATCGCCGGGCGATGATAATTTTTTTTTCTCCACGAGAAAAGGGGAAAAAGACCACATCGAAAAGTTTTCTTTCTCGATCGCTCGTGACGCGCTCTCTCGCACCGCGCTGTTAAACTGCACCGAGCGAACGGCTGAGAATAATCTCATCGATTCCGCGCGCGGTCACGAGATCGAATGAATTTAATTTATTCTTTTTGACGCGATCGTTACAAGTACCTCGAGTCCCGCACGCACGGTCGTCCGACTGTGATAATAAAGAAAAATTAAAACTGGACGATTTTTACGACGGATGAATTACCATACGAATAAATTGACGGTGGAAAAGAGCTTATATTTTTTTTCAACAGACACAAGCGCGTTCCACATATATACGTAAAAGCAGAAGGTCGCAAAATCGAATTTGTCTCGCGGCCACAGGTCCATCGGCGGTCGGTTGCGACGCAACACACTCACACACCGTTACTATATTATATTATTATATATATGCGCACACACGTATACTGCAGCGACGTCTACCTGTCAAACGGGCGCCCTGCCTCTCTTGCGCATACGAACGTATGCAGATTTCCCAGCGCTTCGCAGCCGCAGTACAGTGGCGCAGTATATATGCAGTATTATCGGCCCTATAACCTACATATATACAAAGTTCGCACGTATACACTAGGGCTTCACGATATACGATAAAAATATCGATATCGTATCGATATCGAGACGATATCGAGACGATATCGATACGATACGTATGGAAAATTTCGAGATCGATACGATATTATTTTGATCGATATAAGTCGATAATATCGTATCGTCGATAATGGAGACACGATATTCTCGAAAATATCGATATCGATTTTACTACAGAATAAATTAGATTGATTTAGCAAGGTTTGATTTTTTATTTTGTTTTAAACTATCAGTTCTTTCAACGAATATGACATGGTCTTGTGTTCATTTACAAGGATTATATTCTAATTCTGCGTCAGCGAGCAAATTTAAATTGATAAATTGCAAAATGAAAATACAACCGTGTATCCATGTGATAGTATATGCATCGACAGTAGCACCCAATATACTAAATTGGTGGAAATCATGTTCAAACGTTTACCCTGTCATAGCACGCATGGCAAGAGATATTCTGTGTGTACCAGCAACGTCTGTTCCCGTGGAACGATTATTTTCTGAAGCGTCGCTGGTATTAACGAAGAATAGAACCTCTCTTCGCGATGAAAGTTTGCGGGAGATGATTTGCATCAACAAATGGATGCACAGTAGTGTTAAAAAAAAAATTTGTCAGGTCGATTGATGACCACATAAATTAATTTTAAGTTTAAATATTGATTTTCATTTATTAATAAGTTTAATTATTAAATAAAATTATTTTTGAAAAAAAAGTGTTTAATTTGTCGATAATTTATCGAATATCGTATCGATATCGTATCGATATCGATAACGATACGATATTTTTTATTTATGTATCGTCGATTTCGATACGATTCGATATTATTATTTTAAAACCGATACGATATCGATATTTTTCAAATTATCGATATCGTATCGTATCGTGAAGCCCTAGTATACACACGTACATTGTATATCGAATGAACAGAGAGAGAGAAAACCGAGCGAGGAGCGAAGCCGAGACGCGTCCGATGCATAACACATATATAAAATTACGCCCGAGTGTTTTTTGCGTTGTATTTTTAATTTTTTTTATTCACGCTCGACTGTGCCGGCCAACGCAATTAAAAATTTGTTACATATATAAACGCAAAATCGAATTGAAAAGAGTAGTGTGCGCATGTAAATACTACACGTTATAAGCGTACAGTCAGCGGGGCCGTTGCCTGGGCGCGCGCGGCTGAATATATAAGCCGTGACGGATACGCCATGTTGAATGCGCGGCACAAATTTTATTTCCAACATTTACGTGTACAACACAGCGACACAGCACAACACAACGCAACACAACGCACTGCAGCAGCAGCTTTGCAGACGACAGACGACGAGTGAAAGAGTTACAGCTCGACGGCAGGCTCGACGCGCGCGCGGCAGCGGGAGCTTGTAATCATTTTTTCCCCCGGACTTACAAAGGAGAGCGAGCGAGCGAGCGCGAGCTTTTTTTTGGGCGAGGCTGCTGGGAGGCTGCGGGGACGGAGGGGACTCTGTTTTATTCAAGCTTTCAAGCCTATTATGATATTCGCAGCGGAGTGCTGATTGCATTAAAACGTGAAAAATAAATGAAATTAAAAAAATGGCATTTTTAACTCGTTAAACTCTGAATTCTCGGTCGCTTTTTTTCGCTTATATATAGCGAGATGCACACACATGCATTGTGCGCGCTCGAGAAAAGGGGAACGGCAAAATAAAGCGTATACGTTTTATCGATGTAAACGTCAGGGCACGGCGTATTACGGCGCGCAAACGAAAATCAAAGAGGCCGACGCGCGCGAACGAGACAAAGATGACGACGCGCCGCCGTACGCCTCGTAAGCAACGGCGCGCGGCGCGTCCCGTCAGAGTCAAGGCGCATTAAAGCTGTTGACCTTTTTACATCGTCGGCGAGGCACCCTGCCCAGACACGATACACACAATAGACCAATAAAGTGCTTCCAGAGCACAGAGACACATAGACGAGGTGGAAGAAGAAAGAGTGAGAGAGAGCCTCTTGATTCCGATGAACCCGTTGTGTCGTCGTCGTCGTCGTCGTCGTCGTCGTCGGCCCAGCGAACGACCTTCGATCTTTTTTTTTTCTCTTCACTTTTTTTTCTCTCTCTACACAGTTTTACCCTATATACCTATATAGGCGTCTCGCGTTATCGTATCTAAAGGCGAGGATGGACAATTTAAGCGATTACCCGAAGATCCGAGATAGCTGCCTAGATTTTTTTTCTTCTTCTCCTTCTTTTTCCGATCTTATATACTTTTTTCAAGCTCGAATATCATGCACAGCTTCCGATGTAATTACATCGACGCTCGCGCATCTGCTCGAGCAAGATCAAACGCGCCTCGACGCTGACGCGTTGACGAAATCAAAAATTACCACTCTCTCTATCTCTCGTATCTCTCTCAGAGCAGCAGCGTGAAATTATGCAGAATGTAATGCGCACATGCCGGTATAATATATAACGTCGTCGCGTCTATACATTATGTACGCGTAATACGTATATGGTATATTATAAGTGCTCGCGCTCGAGCTATATTCATACGCGAGTATGAGAAAGAGGGAGAAAGTGTCATCGTCGTCGTCGTCGTCGTCGTCTTTTCCTCGAAACTCGCCTTTGATATTACTCTCTGCGCAGTGCGCGCGAACTTACACTGCACACTTGTACACGTACACATCGCGCGAGTCGTCGTGCGCGATATAACATCGTAAAAAGGTATATAACGGCTCGTGTACATAGGTGCGAACGAGGAGAGATAGAGAATACGTGTATTGTGCCGTACTGCACGCTGACGCGTACTACTACTGCTGCTATTACTACTCAGATGGTTCGCGCGATGATAAAAGCCTGCCGAGCGAGTCAACAACAAGGATAGCGAACGATTTTCACGCGCCTTCAATCTTCTATTCGTCGCGCGCGCGCGTGCGAGAGCGAGAAGAATATGCGTTTAAATCGTTTCAGCTGTATACGCACTTGTTACGATAGAAGCGTTATATGTTAATAAAATATCGAAAAAATTATATTTTAAAAACCTTGCTTTGACTTATACAATTATTTTCAGTTTGCCACTTGCAGATTTACAGATTTTGAGGTACTCGCCATCTAGCGGTGAAAGCTCAAAGTTTTACAAAAGGGATTCAATGTAAAGCTTATTATTTTCTCATGTTTAAATTAAAAGATTAGCTGCGTGTTCTCTGATAGAAATGCATAAAATTTTATGTTTAGTTTTTTCTACTCTCTTTTGAATTTTTTGATTTGAATTTATTGATATTATTGTCAAGTGTACTTTGTGAGTAATGATAGATCGAGTTACAACGCATCTTTTGAACGATGACGGTAGTGATTATTAGAAACTGTGACGATAATTGCAAAAAAAAAATGTTACTTTGGCTTATACAATTATTTTCACCTTGACACTTGCAGATTTACAGATTTTAAGGTACTCGGCACCTAGTGGCCAAGGCTGGCACTAATTAGGATTGAGTTTTCATACTTGTTTTGAGCGATCGACGCAAAAACTAAATTGCGCCAACTTTGCATTAAAAACAATGTTTATCATAGCATTTTCATGTATTTTTTTAAGAGTTTGTGTGAAAAAATAAATCAGTACTTATCCATTACTCTCCGACGAAGATTTCACGTAAAATTACCTGCAACAAAATTCATGATTGGTTACTTAAGTTTTATTTTCTGATTCAACAATAAATTTTCATTAAAATTAAGATTTTTTCAACAGTGTCGGACTATTTGAATGCGCGACTCGCATCAGTTTTTGTATAACCTATACATAGTAACTCTATAGCCAAACGCGAGGGACGGAGCTCGAAACGATATCCGAAAAATGTTCAACGTCGATTCCTGTAAATCTTCCCATATTCTATGCTACGGCACCCATATGAAACGCTTACGCTCGAGCTCATTCCACTTTCCTCTTTTTCCATGACGATGCGTACACTCGCGCCCGCGCGGTGAGAAAATTTCAGTTTCGCTCACGCGCCTCCGCGGTTAAAGTTCAATTCTCTTGCACACCGGCTGTTGCTGCTACTGCTGATGCTGCTGCTGTAACGCACACGTACACGTGCAGCGTTTGTATGTTGGTGTGAGTGTATGTGTGTGCATAAGAGCAACACGTTTTACATAAGATTAGCATGTAAAATAATTTTCAATCTTCCAAACTCAATTTTCGCTAAGGACTTTGACTGAGTTGCGTCGCATGAATATTAAAAACGAGAGCTGCTACGCGAGGCAAGCTCGTGCTCCGCATCGCGCGGCTTTTTGCCTCCGCATACACAGACTTGCGATGCGCAGCTGCGTACTTACATTTATATATTTATAAATACGTCACGCGGAATAGGCCTTAATTCGCGCAAGCAGCCCGAAGCTTTTTTTTCGAACACGGTGCAGTGAAACGCGAGCGGAGGAAAATCTCCTCCTCCCCCGCGCGTTCTCCCCTTCCGCTAGTTAGCGGTGCGCGCGAGGATAAACTTTGCGCGATATGTAAATATAACGGAGTGCGCGATCGCATCTTTGCGGCGCGCGACACAATTCGCGTGTGCTGGTACGCGTTTACGAATGTGCGCCGCAATTTCGACCCTCTTATCTGTGCCCAATGAAATGCGCCGTACTTGCGTACTCGCGTGTACGTAAAACTCCCGCGTTATACTGTATTCGCGAGGGTAATTTATGATTTTCCTACGTGTTTCTCGGCAATCGCGCGCAGCAGCAGTAGCAGCCTCGAGTGCAGTCGTCCCGTTCCCCACCTCTCCTTTTCTAACTTCGTTCTTGTGTGCGCGCAGTTCTTCTTCGAACATTATTATTCACCTAATCACGGTACGGCCAACTCATTTTTGTTGATTGATTTATTTAAATATCGTGCTTTGAGTTATAGAATTAATTTGACTTGGTCGCTTGCAGATTTCTACAAACGAAGGTACTCGCCACCTGGTGGGGGATGCTAAAAGTGCTACTATCGTATTTAAAGCGATTGAAAACTGATGTAAAATTTTGCAACAGTTAAATCGTCATTTTTATATAATTTAAAATTCGTTCAATATTTTAAACATTAATTAATTGTTGTGCATTGTAAATGAACATTTGTTCGTTCCCATCATTTCTATTATTCACAAATTGAGGAACTTAACGACTCCAATATCTTGTAGAAAGTTTCTAAGGCACATTACTATAAATACCAGAAACTATATGACATTAATATACGTACTAAACTGACTAGCTGATTCAGAAAAGGAGCGACTACGAAGGTTCGTATGTTAATTCGTCAAACTTCAATGCGCTTTCAATATGGGAACTATCTCATACGAGTAATACATTTATATACTTTTGGGCAAGAAGCCGATATCTTCGATATTTCTGGCTCGCGAATAACACGTGTTCTTCTCCAAGATATATCAAGCCCAAATTCGTCGTCGTCGTCTTTTATATTCTGTTCTTTTTAAAACTGGAATTTCATACTTTGCGGTATGCTAGCGTGCTATACAGCTGGCACGCTATAATATCTTCGAAAGAGATTCAGCGTCGTACGCGATATATCAGGCCAATTTTATTGGGGAATTCGCCGTCGTCGTCGACGGAGATCGTTGGCCAGAAGCAAGAAGATGCCTATAGCGAGACGAGCTTACGACGCGTATACATATTAAATTGTACGCGATATAGACGGCGATATCGGATCCTTCGATATTTGCTTACGCGAGATATGATACATTCATTTCATTGCGGGCGAGGATCGCTCCATAATGCAAAGCGAATGTGTGTGTCTGTGTGTGTGTGTGTGTGTGTACTGTATAGACATCGCGACGTGAAACCTCCATATAGATATATACGTGCAGACATCATGCCTCGGTGGATACGTATCACTTATAGGATTAATAAGTCGAAGCTATATAGTAGGCGATACTGCGGCGGCGGGGATCTCTGGGAAACTGTATAGGCCATTGGGCGCGCATCCGCAAGAAGTGGGTCATATCAGCCGTAGTGCAACGGGGGGAGCGAGTAATAGCGCGCCCATCTCACCCCGCACATTGTACGAGGTGCAGCAGCAGCAGTATTATATATATGGGTGCACTGGCTGGTGTGGTGTGGCACAATTTCAAATACTCTCTCTCTCTCTCTCTCTGGTCTCTTAGCTTTTCGCAGCAAGTGAAAGAGAGAGAAAGGGAGAGATAGCTCTCTCGAAGGTATATATTGGAGAGAGAGAAGGTCTATAGGTTTTGCTTTGGCGCAATACGTATATATACTGCTAGCTGTCTTTTTCTCTCGCGTCCCGCGCCGCACGCGCTAGCTCTTTTTCCACGCTGCAGATCGATAAACCTTAGTCATTGAGGCATGAAACGCGTACCGGTGCCCTCCGCTGCACACTCTCTCCGTGTGGCTCGTTGTACTACTCTTCGAATATTCACCAGGCGCGCAGCAGCAGCGGCGGCGGCAGCAGTAACGTAGAAAAGAAGAGAGAGAGAAAGAAAGAGAGAAAAGAGGAAATATAGGAAGAATAAAAAAGAGGTCGCTTAGTAGTAGTACGTAGTAGCAGAAGTAGTTTAGCGTGGTATATGCCAGAGTCGAGCTAGGCCAGCTGCAGACAGAGAGCAAAAGAGCAAAAGGGATGGATTTTTAGGTCGTTAACCTTTTCGCACGCGTTCGTTATCGTTGGCTAACTCGCTTTCTCTCTCCATCTATTCCACTCTATCCTTTGCTTTCAGAGAGAGAGAGAGAGAGAGAGAGAGAAAGAGAAAGAGAGTAGCAACGTTAAGAGGGATATAACAGGAATCAGCGCGCGCGGCGTCGATGAGTCGCCGCCGCAGCACTCGTGCTCTCTCTCTCTCTCTCTCTCTCTCTTGGCGATCTCTGGCCCTTATATACAGTACGTATATACGTACTAGCAGCCCCGAACATTTCGCTTCACTAAGCGACAAGCTATATCGCCGGGATTTTGGAAATCCACTTGTCTCCCCGGCGCTAATGCGTTCTACATCAGCTGCTGGTTCTAGCTAGACTAGGCTAGCCCTAGCTCTTACGTACACACACACACACACGCGGGCACGTATAGGTATATTTAATACCATCGGGCCACGTCCAAAACCTTTGCTGGCTCGTGCTGCTACTGCTATAAACTGTGTGTATGCCGCTGCTGCTCTCGGCCAAGGAATTCTCGCGAAGGAAACTGACCCGAATTAGCGGAGAGCTGCTAACGCTATCTCGGACAGGAATCTAGACTCGGTGCTCGTTCCCGAGATCTATATAAAAACGCAATCGCGTAGCAGTGCACAAAAATCATATTTAAAAAATAAAAAAATGTTTTCATTCGCGATCGATTGATTTATCGTGTTACACCGAATGTATTTTTCAAGATTGCAATATAGCTCTTCAACGTGTAAAAAAATTCTGTATTTCAAAAAAGAGTTTGAAGCCCAGCTTCTTGATCTTCAACTTTTTTTTATCTCGTGCATTGCGGCGGAAGATAATAATGAGCTTTAGTTGACGGTACACGGAGCAAAGCCACTTAGTGTAATACGTAATAAGAGTACGCAACCCAGCCAAGTATAAATTTTGTATACAATACGAGTTTCAACAGTCAACGACGTTTTCCTCTCTAGCATCTTTGGCATCGATAGGCTCGATATTGTTTTTTTCGACGAGTCTTCGAATGTCTGCAGTGTTCTTAGGCACCAAACGTAGAAGTTCATCCAAACAAGAAAAGTACGTGAAACGTACCAAAAAAAAAAAAAAATAAAGAAAAGAAAAAAGGATACAGAGACAATTTTACGCTTCGATTTCTCGGTTAATTTAACTGCTGCTTTTCGTTCTTGAGCTTTTATTTATTATACACTCGTTTTGTGCCTCGGTGCTATGAGCTTTTCAGTTCGATTTTTTTTTCGCCAGCAGTAAAGTTGAAAAACATCTTTCTTTCTGTGTCGTATTTCTCTCTCTCGCTCTCACTCTCTACTTTTTGGCTTGCGAGCCTCCTGTAAAGTTTAGAGCGCGCTGCTGTGTGGTACTTGCATTCTGCCTGCGAGCTACACGTACCCACGCACACATATATATACACTAGCGCTCGAAATCCTGCATTGCGTTATTTTCCCTACATCTTTTTTTTCGCTTAGCTCGCAGAAAAATTCTACTAACCGGTAGTACACACTTGCAATACTGCAGAAGCTCAAACTATAAAGTTACACATATAATACAAGTATAGCTCGTGCGTGCGTATATGCGCAGAGAGATATACATGTATATATTGGCGGAGAGAAAAATAGAGCAAAAAAAGAGCCCGACTGACGTGTAGTTTAGAGTGTTGTTAGACTATTTCGATGAAAATTTTTCAAATCAAAATTCTTTTCCAACTACACCTACATCCGTATAACCGAGGATGAAAAATTTCAATGAATTCGTGAATTCGCGCGAACGTCGTTAGTTTCTTCGTTTCTAGCAATTTCGTGAGAATGTATTATTGTTTTTTTTTAATTGAAGCAACGCGGCGCCGAATAATACACAGCTCCGGTGTTAGTGAATTATTATTCCCCGAAAAACTTGTTTGTATACTTTTCGTATTATACGCGTATACGCGCGTATGAAAATGGAAGCAAAAAAAAATACGCAAATGATTTTCCGAGGCAGCGCGGCATTAAAAAAGCTCGGGACGCACATAGTTTATCGTTATTTTGGGACATTAAAAACAAACCTTATTAAACGCTTAATTAAATGATGAAGAAGTGCTTGCGCGCAGAGGAGCTCTTGCGAAAGAGTAAAAAAAAGAAGGAGGAAGCAAATCCCTCCCTTCGCCTCCCTTTCGACGAAAAAAAACCAGCTCGTCACATCCCACCCATGGAAGAAAAATACGTGCGCATTGCGGTGCATAAAGTTTTTACGCGCATAAATTTATGAGAGCACGCAACGCCGCACACGGCCCACGCTGTGCTGCTGCTAGCTCTACCCATGCACGTGTAGTCGTTGACTCTTCTTTCGAGCAATTGCGAGCAGAGGCGAGCTTGCAGTAAGCTCCGTCTCCCTCTTATTCTTTTTCCTCTCTCGACTATACTTTATCTTTTTTTTTTTTTTTTTTTNTCTTTCTTTTTTCAATATATGATACTCGACTCGAGGTCCGATAACACAATCGAATGAACATTTCTTTAACAAGTGCTCGTGTTGTGTCTCGATATTACATAATTTAATTAACGAAACTTTTCCAGAGGCTTAGCCCACTTCTAAAATCACGGTCCTCCATAACTCCTCATAATTATAAAGCCTTACAAAGCCGCGCGCGCAAAATTCGCCACGCCATTTCAAACTCGAGCTCCCGCACGCATGCTCCCGACAAGTCTTTATTTACCTCTAATATCTTTTTCCGCAGTCCGCGCGACGTGTATATGTGCGAGCTTGCGGCAGTGGCATGGAGCAGCAGCCTCCCACACCAGCCATTTGCCATCTCTCTCTCTCTCTCTCTCTCTCTCTCTCTCTTTCACCCTCTAACTCGAGCTCGAGTCTATGGGAGTTATTCATCATGAAATATGATTACAGGACGCCAATCCTGCCGGTGGCATGCCTTTCTGTTACACATCTACATATCTCTCTCTGTCTTTTGCGTTCTTATCGTTTCGAGTTCTCTCTTTCTGTGCTTTATGCGGCAGTTACACATAGCCCCCTGCATGCGCCACGTGTGTGTGTGCGTGCGTGTGTGTGTACGCGTGGGGCGATCGTAAATTTCTTTATACCCCGAGCGCGCCGGTGGTGCTCCAGAGAGGCGCCCGCCGAGCGCAGACTTTGTCTTCGTATAACTCTTATGCGCGGCTCTCCTCTCTTTCTCTCTCGCGCACACGGCACATGTGCGCGCGCGGCTCTCGGGATATATCGAATGAAAAGCCGTATGCGAAACGCGCGCGGGAAAGATGAGCTTATGCAGATATAGCTGCTCCTCGTACACAAGGAGCCGCGTGAGAAGAATCGAGAGGAGGATCGCGCGAGGAAGAATAGGAATTTCGCTGCCGCGGGAGAGAACTGATTGATGATAAATGAGAGCATATGCGTCTGTCTGAGAGAAAAATTCGCGCCGTGTGTGACTTCGTAGATCGAATTCATGATTCTTTTCGTGTTATTGATGTGAAACATGTTACGCGTCGTTAAGTAGAGTACCGGTACCGCAAATTGCAAATAGCCGAAAAGTATTTATGAATAACTAAATAGAAAATATATTAATAAGTTAAATTCGCTTGAGCATCAAGGAAATGTGAGTTGAACGCATTAAAACACAAAAAAACAAAACTTTTTACAAATGATAGAATTGATTTATTTTAAATTTATTTATATACATGATATGGAAAATTTGCGACGTTAAATAACAACAAAATAAAGCACGAATTTCAGTGAGCCCGTCAGAGGCGCACCAATGGACACACATGTTTGCATACCATTCGGTGCCTATTTGGTTTGCGACTGAACAAGTTCGTAGAGCGACATGCTTGGATTCATCAGTATCTTCTTCGCCTTGCTCACGAGGTTTTCGTCGCTATCTCGAAGTTGGTCATGCCCCGAGTTTTTGAACACTCCATGCTTAGTCAAGAATTTCATTATCGTCAGGGTGTCGCTTCGATCCAGTTCATATCCCCTTATCTCGAGACGTTCGACGACTGCCAGAGCGGCAGACGCTAGTCTTAAATTGAAATTACACGAGGTTTCATCATCCAAAATAACATTATTCTTGGTAAAGTACCTCTCACTGGGGAAAACGAAGTTGGATAGATCTGCGCCACGGTCCAAGAGTATATCGACTGAATGTGGCAAAAGATTCGCCACGGCTAGTTGTAGCGGTGTCCGACCAAACTTGTTCACGGCGTTGACCTGCACCATTTGATTTTTTTTGTCATTGATTTTGAAGAACATCTCCATCAAGTCACCATCGTAGCATTTTGAGCAAATTAAATGCAGAGCAGTCCGTCCGTTCTCATCCGCACAATTCGGATCGGCGCCTCTCCTCAGCAGTATTTCAAACGCCTTTTTATTGCCTGATCGCAGAGTCATGTGCAATGGTGTTCTACCCAATTTGTCCCGAGCATTGATGTGCACCGTCTTCTGGATGTCGTCGATGATCCCGAAGAATATATCCACCGATCCGTCATCTTCTTCCATCATACAAATAGTGTGCAAAGGTGTCGAACCTTTCTCGTTGGCTGAATTCGCATTGGCGCCTCTTCTCAGCAGAATTTCAGCCACCTTCATTTTGCCGTTCTCCAGAGCCAAGTGCAGTGGTGTATCTCCATCATCGTCTCGGACATTGATCTGCACCGTCTGCTGCCTGTCGTCGTTGAACTTAAAGAATAGCTCCGTCATTTCACCATCGACGTCATCCCGTACAATAAAATGCAGAGGTGTGAGTCCAAATTCGCCGGCCAAGTTCGACTGTGCGCCTCTCCTCAGTAGTATTTCAAAAGCCTTCGTGTTACCTTTATCTATAGCCAGGTACAGTGGTGTGTTTCCGCTCTTGTTTCGGGCATCGATCTGCACCGTCTGCTGCATGTCGTCATTGATCTTGAAGAATATCTCCGTCAAATCGCCATCGTCGTCTTCCTCGCAAATGATGTGCAGAGGAGTCATTCCTTCTTCGTTGGCCAAATTCGAATGTGCGCCTCTTTTCAGCAGAAATTTGACCACTGTTTTCTTAGCGTAGCTCAGAGCCAAGTGCAATGGTGTATTACCAAACTGGTTCTGAGCATTGATGTTCACCGGTTGATATTTGACGTTGCTGAGCTCGAATAGAATCTTCACCAAGTCATCGTCGTCGTCATTATACGCGCAAATAAGGTGTAGAGGCGTCGATCCCTTCGCATTGGCCAGATTTGGATTGGCGCCGCTTTCAAGCAGCAGTTGAACTACTCCCTTGTAGTTATTCTTCAAAGCCAAATGCAGAGGCGAATCATCTGTTTTCGGCACGAGGAGATTTGGATCCTGACCGAGCTCGATGAATTTTCCGACAACATACTCACAGTCAGACAGGCAAGCCACATGAAAATGCGTCAGTCCCTCGCCGATGTAATTCAAGTGAAATTTGTCGTATATTCTAAAAAGCCAACAGACCTGGTGTTTCCAGCTGGGGTATTTACGTAGAGCCGCATGATGCACTGCAGTGGTGCGTCGCAACAATGGCTTGCCGTCTATACCAATGATGGGCTCGTCTTTGTAGCCGCTGCAAGTCACGAAGATGACGAATAGTCGTCCATGATCATTATTCGGACCTTCACACCAGATATCTACTGAATCCGAAAGAAGCCAATCTACTTCTTCCGAACGAAGAATGTCTCGAAGATTGGGATATTGGCCCTTCCAATCATTGATTACAGGATAAATTTGTCGGATGAATTTTTTTCGTTCTTCTTCGATTGTCAAATTGGAATTTGCTCGTGTACTCTTCAACATTAACCAGTTGGCTTGGCCATAGCCCGTCTCTGGTTCACTATAATCCATGTTTTTGGAATCGAAATTCACACACAGACACAGTCACTTACAGTATATGAGATGTATTTTACTCTTTAACGTGAGAATCGCTTAGCGCAGTCGATGCAATGTTTTTTTATTGTTCACTCTTCGACGTCGTAACGAATACTGATCAGTGCGAAACAAAAACTCGAGAAACTCGAACGGACCCGCGCAGCGCGAATGAGCCAAGCGTGCGAGTGTAAGAGAGACGCAAAGTTACACGACCTTGCTTAGACGGGCGTCGAGGCACTACAGAGTCGCTCACTCATATTCACTGCGGCAGCCTGCAGAAGTAAGCGAGCGAGAGCAGACTCAGCCGTTACGTGTTCGTGCGAGTCACTTCTCACTCACTCGTTCAAACGATACGCCATTTTGTTACGTATAGCTTTAAAAATAGTTCTAAAAATATGAGTTATTTTTTTAAATTGAATTGATTTGGTATGATGTTTTTTAAGACACTAAAAGTTATGAACTGCACCTGTTTCGATACGAATCAACAAAGTTGGGAATTTTTCGCAGGACTATTTGATTATTTCTCTGGGACCATGAACGTTACATACACACGTATTTCTCCTTTGGCATAACTTTTTATCATCGTTAAACATAAGGCAGCGCCGTAACGCACGTCCGTATTCATTTCTTTCGTATATATAGACACATTTTTTTAAACAGCTACAATAAATCCCCGATAATGCGACGAGACTCTACGCAACCGTAAGGAAAATAAATTTACTCTCTCTCTCAAGCAACAGCAGCAGCAGCAGTAGCGACATAGCGCGCAGTAGCAACGGCAGTATCAGTGGCATTATAACCTCGAGCGAGAGTCGCGCACACTCGTACACAGTACACGAGCTATAACATATGCAAAAAAATGAATAGCCTCGTATGGACGCGAACACGTATGTAACACATGTTTATATGTATATGTGGATGCAACGGTATATTATATAGCCTGCTGTCGGCGATGAGTAGATCGCCGTATCAGTGCGAGCCGTATGTACGAGTGTGGAAGAGGGCAGCAGTGGACGAGGCGACCGCGCGAGGCAATTCGCACGACTCTCTCTCCCCCTTCCATGCGAGTACGTGCGTGTCTCTGACTCACTCGACTGAGAACCTCGCTGCGAAGCAGAGCTCGACACGAGAATTTTTCCTTTTGCAATCCAAGTGATTTATTTTGTTTCTCTTAATTACTAAGTTTTATTTGACCCTGTGTCAACTTCTCTTTATTAGTTTTTTTTTTGTTTGTGCAAGTGCACAGTGAAAGTGTTGTGAGACGAATAAAGTGCTCCAACTGTTCTAAGAGAACATCAATTGTGTTATTTACTTATCCTTTCGTCACCATCCTTTATCACGCAAAACTCGAGGAAATTCCAACACCTGCGCTGGAATACATACGCTGTAATGCACCGCGCCGCAATTCTGTCTTTCAGCGCCTGAAAATCATCTGTGTTTTTTTTTCTCTACCTTTCTTTTTGCCGCGTCTCTCTTTCTCTCAAAGCTTTTCATATACATCTGTTACGTATATACTGGCTTATATTTTATATATCGTGTGCCGATGGCGACCCAGAGCTTTGCGGTAACCGGGGAGACTGGAGTGTGGGGTCGATAGGGGGGCGGGGGAGTTAGGAAGGGTAGATGAAAGATCAAAGTCTCGCCTCCTTTCTGTTACAAAGCCAAGGAAAACTACGACAGATTGGTTTGACCGTGCCAAAAAATTGCAAAAAAAAAAAAAATGTGGCGTGGAAAGGGGTAAAGAATAATATCGAAAGCTCTGGCTGTGCATCGTGTACACAGGCCAACGCGAGGCCAACACACATACACCAAGCGGAAAAATAAAAAAAAAGTCGAATGGCTGGCGTATATGACAATGTAAGTGACAACGAGGCCGCCGCGAGTATATATAAGTGTAGAGAGAAAAAATGGAGCCCGAGAACAGTCAGCTCTCTCCCCTTTCGTCGTCGTGGGCCAAAGCCGCAACAGCAGCAGCAGTATACAACATTGGGTTGTTTCAGCTCGTATAAATATGGCTCAACGCGAACGTGTGTTTGTGTGTATGCGTGTGCGCACGAGCTCGTGAGAAATAGAAAAATACGACAAGCGTAAAGTTCGACGCGAGGTTGAAAAAAAAAACAAAGCGCGCGGTCCGTGGGTGGGTGCACGGAGCGCATTGCAACCGGGGATTGTGTATTATATAACAATTTTTTTTTCTATACAAGCTAGTGGTGAGTATTCGAATACTAGTGAGAGTGAGAGAGAGAGAGAAAAAAGGCAACAGCAGCAGCTCTATATAGCATGAAAATCCTGACAAAGTATTGGACGAGCAATTAATTTAGTGTCGAGCGGCGCAGCTTTGCGCGGCTGTATGTGCGCGAGGCGGACACACACACACACACAGTCCATATAGCGCATACAGATATATATATATGTATAGACCTATCTCGCTCTCTCTTTCTCTCCAGGCCTTGACAAATAACACGCTCAGCTCTTCCGTGGTAAAGCCAATTTTATCCTCCTGCTGCCGCCGCTCCTCCTCTACCTTTTCATTCTGCGCGCGGGCGCGCCACGCTCTCTACGCTATAACATGTCTCTCGCGCGTGTGCTCTCGAGCTCTTTCCGCTCTGAACCGTCTATTTTCTGCTTTTGTCTTTCTATCTCGTGCTCTCGCTCTTGTTTCCCCCTTTCTACGCTCGATTCATAAGGCCCGAGAATTGTGTCATCGGTCACTGTGTTGTTTTTTCCCAACCTCGGCCTAACTGCAGTCCTTGTACAAAAAATGTCTTGCTAAATATTTATCTGATTGAATTATCATTCTCGCTTCGATGAATAATCTTTTTTTCATTCAAATCGGAAGCCTTCAAGATTCTACGTACTTTTCGCAGTGCAAAAGTTCCGAGGCCGAAACGATAAAAAATTCAAAAGTTCAATTTTGAATTATTAACGTTTTTTAAATATTACCCGCAGCAACAATGCGAGAGCGAAAAACTTTTTCACTCGAGAGCTTCTTATTCGAAGTGCCGCGACCCGTCGTTCAAGTTGATTATTCTTGATGCAACCGAATACGTAAACAAAAAGAAAAGTAGAGTCGACATCTCGTATTTTTTTTTTTTTTTCATTTGTAAACCACTGAGTAACTTCAATTTGTACGATATCTGATGAGAAATTCCGACGCAACGTACGCCACGGCTGATTGTCTTAACTTTCGTCAGCCGCTCCAACCTCCAACCTCCTCCGCGTATTACACCGTAAAACTATAAGCGTAACCCGTGTTATAGGGAAGTTCATATAATACACGAGCGGGTGGGCGGGCGTAGGAGTATTTTTCGTCGTCGCTGGCAGGTGCAGCAGCAGCGGCAGCCGTCGTCGTCGTCGTTTTGCAATCAAGCTAGAATATTTCTCAGGTCTCGGGCGAAGCATATTACCCCACTAACTTACAGGCGCGCGCGAGCTTGCGAGCTTTCGCGTCGAGTGCACGAAAGTATACGCGTGCATATATATGAAGCCAGATGTTTCCCTCTATATGGGGGGCGCAAGCTCTTCGCTCGTGTGTGTATGTGTACATATAGTTACATATGTATGTGTGTATGTAGGTATATGTGCACAGGGAGCTGCGCGACACTTGGTGATCGACGAACTTTCAGTCGAATGCTTTTACCTCTACCTACCGTCGTCACATGGTGAAAACGCCCTTTCGGGAGTGCAGAATGAGAGAGAGAGAGAGAGCAAAGGTGATGGCTTAAAGTGATTATTAAACAGCCTCGAAAAACGAGCGCAACGCGTGCGTGCGCCGAGCCTCCGTATACTTAATTTACGTATACGCGCTAGGCGACGAAGGGGCTTTGATTTTAATTTTACACCTTACTCATCGTACATCGCGCGCATCTCGGAGAAAGGAAAAGAATTAGGATTTTTGTTTCCGCATCGGGGCCGCACGCGCAATAAGCCCAAACGACCGGAATCTCGATGCGGTCAAAGTTAGCACGGTTTATATACCCTCGCTACTATATATAATACGGATCCTTCCATCCTGCGCTTCCCTTTGACATTCAAAGTCCAATAGTCTGTGCACGAGCGAGCGAGCGAGCGGGACTCGACAAACACACGAGCAGTTGGCTCTCGCTGCTGCTGCTGCTGCTGCTATATCGCCCACGCCGAGGAGAGGAGAGCTACTAGTGAGACTGAAGGAGACAATCGTAAATGTCTTGTACAGAGCGAGGACAAACTTATATATCTATAGATAAATGTATATACTATATATATAGCAGCCAAGAGAGAGAGAAAGAGAGAGACTGTAGCGAGTTTACGTGCTCTTTGGGATACGACGGGCTTTTCTCCGGGGAATTGCCTGCGCAAGTATAGGTCGATTATATAGTTGAGGTTTACGTTTTTCCAATATCAATTCCGCCGTATCAGCTCCATCGACAACGTGTGCTCTCTCTCTCTCTCTCTTCTCTTTTTTCTTTCTTTTTTTTCTTCGTACCCACCCACTCAGCTATACTCTCTATACTCCTCTGTTCGTTTTCATTCATCGTGCGGCGTACGTATTATAAAACCATATATTATATTTGATATTTTTTTAATTGCGCCGACTTCCACTCGACGAATATATATATGTTCGCATCGATCCAAATCTCTCTCTCTTTACTAAAAGCTCCGCGATCCCTTCAAAAACCATCGTACACACTCTTCCTGATGGTCGTGTCACAGAGCGCAGGGATACAAATTCCAAGCACAAAAGTTACATACATTCGCCATAGGGATATAGCTTTAGCAAACACACACGAACGTGGCATGCCTTGTGTATATGTAGCTCTATATATACGCATAGCAGCGGCATGTAAGCCAAAATGCGCTCGCGTTATATGAAACGTATCAGCTGCACACGACTCGGCGGCGGCGGCGGGCAAACCCTTCTCCGTGCGCACGCGCGTGTTTACCCAAGTCCTTTGCGTAAGTGCCTTCTCTTGCTTATACAATATACGTATGTGTGTACAGTTGAGTGTGTGTGTGTATATGTGCGTTGCTCGAGCGTGAAATCGGCACATACTCGTACTTATGCTTAAATGTTATCAGCGTGTGTATACGCTTGGTTCTCTTTCTCGAGCGCTTAGCCTCGAGATTGTGTGTTTACGTTGTAACAAGGTAGGTGGGAAAACGATACTCCCATCTCGACTCAAGATCGAAATCTGTAACCTACGGCAAATATATATATATATATATCTATACGAATTAACGAAATTACAGAGGTGTCTGCAGCTTGTAATACCTTGACTGATTATCACGAGCCGCGCTCGACAAAAATTAATTCGCGATACGCGCTGCGCGGATCACTGTTGAACTCGACTTACGTACTCGGGTGGCGGCGTGTGCGCGCATGATAATATAACGAGCAGAAAATGAGTATAGATCACCGAGGGAAGAGAAGCCTCGCTAGCGAGTACAAGCCATGACGCGCTTGGGCTTGCAGCAGCAGCAGCAGCAGCAAGCACAAGCTATTTAATTGATCCAGGCGTCGCGCGCGCGCACACACACAGCAGTTAGACGAGCGCGAGGCTTTAATTAAACTTCGTCGTCGTCGTTTCGGTGCGCTCGCGCGTCGAAGGTCAGATCCTCGCTGCTGTTGCTGCTCTTCTCAGCTACTACAGCTCTTACCTCTCTCTCCTCTAGCTCGCTTCAAGTCGTTCAACTTGATGCGGAGCTCGTGGTGTGCGAGAAGCGCTGTAACTTGTGATAAGCGCCAGACCGGTCTTATATATACCGTCGTGACGGCAGTAGCAACAACAGCAGAAGCAGCAGCAGCAGCAGCAGCTCGACGTGTGTCATTTGCCTTCATCTTATGCATTCCGAATGAGCACTTGGATATCTTTCTCTGTCTCGGTTCTATCTACGTATATATATAGGACACTGAGTGCCTGCACTGCTGCCAGTTGCACACAATTCTCTGCGACTGGCTTGCAGCAGTCTTTATTAATTGAACTACTTAGTTTAATTTGTTTGTCACAACGAGGCAGAGAGAGACAGAGAGAGAGAAGCGAAAGAGCCGGAGCCTAAGCAGAGTCAGTAGCAGCCAAGTAGGGAGTACGACATTTTAATTGCGATTTAATTGCGCTCGCACAGGATCGCAAAATTGTGTCTGTGTGTGTGTATATTCGTGCGTCTCTGCAGGGACACGACGTTTGATTGCACGTGTGCCGCAGCGTATGCACAAACGTACACACAACGTCTTACGTTTGCCCATTGCGGATTGATCGATCGACTCTGCAGTCTAAATCGCGATTAATTGTGTCACACTATATGCGTACGCACTACGCGCTGTGCTACTGTACGTGGTACTGCACTCGCGTAACGTGCGCGATAAGCAAAACGGGTCGCGAATTTATATATAGAGACGCGCAATTAAGAGCCGAGCTTAATTGAGCTCGAAGGTTTGAATTCCCACGTGCTGCTGCTGCTGCTCGTGTCGCAGCCGTGCCTGCTGCTGCTGGTATGAATAATCCTAAGTCGACCTTTTGGCAAAACTACCGCTCAGCGGCTACCACCACACGCACACGCGCCACTGACGACGACTCTATACATTCTGCGCTACAGAGCCTGCGATCGAAATAAACTCATGCGCGAGCGAGTAAAACACGAATGACATTAAAACTTTTTAGCCGCGCGACCGAGAGCTGCTGCCGCCGACGCTGCGAGTTCGAGCGAGAGGAAGAGAGAGACGAAGTATATTTTAATTTTCAATTACTCAACGTGGCAGTTTAATTGAGAATTCAACAATTGTACAGAGCTTAATTCAATTCTTCGTGCTCTGTATATGTATAAGGCGTAGGCGTATTTAATAATATGTATAAGTGTGCGTGCGTGTGTATACTGAAATGTGCGTTAGCTACTCTGCGTGTATAGCCATGGCGACGACGACGACGACGACGACGAAACAGCTCCCCCCCCGAACGCGTCGACGCCTCGGTATACTGCGCGTTTATATATATAGGAAAGATGGATGATTGCACGCTCGTTCACGGACACATATGGCAGTTCGCGCGTGCTTTGACTCGCGTATGCGCGTATATACAACAGCGCAAACGCACACATACGCGTATATATAAAATAAAAAGGAAACGCATACGTGTATACGTCGGGAGGGAGGATTTTCCACGTTCCGCACCGAGTTGAGTAATATAGAAAAACAAACGAAACGAAGAGTAGAGAAGTAAGTGGATTGATGCTGCCTTTTTTTCTGCTCTCTCTCACTCAACATGGCACACGACTCGGAGTTATATATTGGCGAGCAGCGGCACAACGGCCGCCTCGGCTATAAGCTACGGTGATTAATTGCGAAGGGTCGCTTAGTTACGAGCTATTTGTATGAACGAGAGAGACGGACCGAGAGAACGAAGGGATCGCTCTTCGGACTTGGCCATAGCGTTACGTTTAACCATTAGTAGTGATTGTGTATGGTGTGTGTGCCATCGCGGCGATTCGAGCGAGAGGTGTCTGATCGCACGCGTACACTAACTACTTGCTGTACTCTGTGCGAGGCGCTACTTCGGGAAATTACTTTTTTCTTTTTTTCTCGTTATGTATTGCGTCGGATTGAGCATTCGTGCGCGCGACTAGAGGTCGCAAACACACACACACACACACACACACAATGAGAATTACGATCGGAATTTGCATTTGCGCGCGCTCGTACTAGCGAGCCTTATATTCGAGCTCGACTGACTTTGTGTATGTATGTACGCGCGGCCTTTGATCATCCATACGTGGCATTAGTATCGGGGCGTGTTTCATGCGAGAGATTTACCGTGGGCTTACTCGCGGTGAAAACGATATTAGTAACTATTCACTATACGTGTACGCGATGACGATCGAGGGGATTGCAAAAATCATCCATCGCGCTAATTACAGAGCGCGCGGCGAAGTAGTCGTATGGATTAGACGTATTAATGAGAAGATTAAAAAAATCCAGTCCGCATCTGAATAATTGCACTTTTTTATACCTTTATACTCGAGCGTTATCAAACATTTAATCAGAGGCTCTGTTCCTTTATTCTCTGCCTACCTGCCTGCCTGCCTGCCTGTGGAAACTCGATGCAATCATCGTCAGCGCTGCTGCTGCTGCGCAAAAAGGCATTCCGCGCGCGCACACTGACAATAACGCATTAAGGGGGGAAAGGTACCTAAAATCTCAACAAAAAAAAAATTTTTTTTATTGACTTTTTTGATAGGATTTTTTCTCAGCTTTCCAGCGCCG
>CACVKI010143966.1:0-30223 GCA_902732785.1 Trichogramma evanescens
AAGTACTGGCTCCTTGACTGCTAATTTTTAACTTTAGAAGTCTTCTTGAAGATTTTCTTAAGTTCTTTTGACGAATACTCAGTTATTCGAGGAGACGTTCATCTCCGAACTTTAAGATAAATTAATTTTCTCATATTTTTTTTAATTACGATGAGCTTATCGTGTAAAAAATCACACGATTTTGCAGTAAGTTTATCCAAACAAGTGTCCGTAACCTTGCCAAAAAAGATTTATAAATACATTTTGAGAACCTTTCAAATGACTTTCAAGAAAGGTCTCTGGAAGCTTTCATGAAATCTCTCAGGAATCTTTCATGAAAGCTTTCAATAATTTTTTAACACAAAGGGCCATCGCAGTACAACTGCGAGCAAGAACGAAGATGTTCCATTATTCTATCGTCAAAGAAAATCAATGCAACCGATCCATCCACGCGATGGATCGGATGGATCAGAAAAGGATTTACTCACAAAAGTTAACAAGCCAGCAGATGAAACTTGTAACATGACTTTTACGAGGGTCCAAAAAATATGAAAAATTTAAGACTATCCACATTGTTATAATGTACCGTCTATGAATTTCGCCTAATAATACCTACAGCAAATGTTTTCAAATTTTTCTCCTCCAAAGTTATGTACAAGAGAGAAATAAGTCTAAAAGATGACTGGTGTCACTATGCAACGTTTTTTTGAAGATCCCACGGTTTATATAAGCAGTATCACGTGTGCTCAGAGTCGCATATAATTAAAACCACGCGCTGCTACTGCTGCAATACTGCGCATGGAATGATTCATCGCAGCTGCGTTCGTGCGCGAAGCGCGAGAAGATCTGCTTGGCAATTCACCCACAGTTCGTCGACCTCGTAAATATACATAGCAAATAAGCCTATACGTTTTTGCGCAAAGCACTCGATCTGCACTCTACTACGTACGTTCGCTAGTGTGTGCGCGTGTGTGTGAGTACGCGTGTGGAACCTGTCCAACGTTGTCGATCAGGGCAGTCTATGCGGAACACGGACGATCAAACATATTCGCGAATACTATTTGTAAAATTATCCGAATAAATAGGCACACGCGAAGTGCTGACAAGAAAACCTTTCCCCCTCCTTACCAAAAATACAGTCAATTTTTTTTTCGGGGTCTCGTGATTACTACCTAAGAAGTATTTGTAGTTTCCTCTCAAAGGACACGAAGCTCATTTTTTTTTAAACTATATATTTCTAAATTTTATAAAAGTTTTGAGAACTCTTGTCACCTATTTTCAAAGGCCCTAGTTTAACGTTTTTCTTACATATTTCAGAGACATTTGAAAATTGGTGTCGGGCGTTCTCAAAACTTCTGAAAAATAGACCTACTTATCTAAACGGTCAGTTTGTTTTACCAGCACGCCACGTGTTCGAGCTCGCGGTCAGTTTGGTCCTTATAATAAAAAATAATGGCCAGTGTCAGCATAGCGTTCCTTCGAGCAATGATCTTGGCATGCGCTAGCTATTTTTCTTCAAAGCCTACACAGAATAAGTGCGTGCAGATCGTATTTTGTACCTCTTCGACGAATAGTTTGCAAAAATGAAGGAACCATGGCGCACGCAGGAATTTCAACTTTTACGTAGCTATGACTCCAGCTGAAGTTGCGTTATGTATCTGCTGCGACGTGCAACTGCTGTGGGTAATATATAATTATACATAAACAGCTCCTCGCGGTGGTTTTCACACCTCTTGCAAATGCGCCGCGTATCTCGTTACAAACCACCGGCCGTACATAGCGCGAGGCCAGCATGAAAACCGATAGTCAGCGACATCACCGATTCGACCGACGGGATTGTAATTGTTGCGCGCAATAAAGCTTTTTTCGCAAGCGCACTCGGCTCGCAGGTGTCCGCGCGCGACTTTGTGGATTATCCGCGGCTGTGTAGCGACGCGAGCTACAGCTCGTACATGCGCCTTTGCGCTGCAACGTGTCCGAGATAAAGGATATTGAGCTATGCGGTATTTTTGATTAGTTTTATAGCTGTTGCGAGCCGCGCGTGATGTATATATTGGCAATCGAGCGCGCTTCGTTTATCCCACAGACTCTCAAATAACTCACCGACGTCGCCTACGCCACAAGAGCTGTGCAGTGTACCTATACATGTGCAATATACATCGAAGCCCAATAGCGTATCGTAAACACGCGGTGGATTTTTCACTCGTGCTACACGATCACCGCCGAGGTAGGCAATAATATTGCTGGAAAATAGAGTGACTTGAGTTACGTGCCTCGTGCTCCGCATAGACGTGTGTGCCCGCTGAAATTGGCGTTGAAAAGTCTTGACGCGCGGACCATGTAAGGAATAATAATGGCAACAAAGAGCCATAGACCCTTGTGACTTACGCGACTTTTCATGAAGCCTACGAACTAGAAGATGTATATCAGTTTTGAGCTGGCGGCACGTATCTTCCCTGGTAAGTGGTTTTGTCCAAAAATGCATTTCAGTACATCTCTACCGAAGGAAAACTTTTTGTCCGTGAATGTCGTGCTTGAGTAGATGAAATGCGAGTCATTTTGTTATTAAAATTTACCAATCAATTTACTCAAACAGATAGAATTAAAAAATTCATTCGCAAAGCGCGTAAAAACCCTCGATTTAGCAGTATACCGCACACAATGTCTTGTGGTACACCTACCTGACTCTTGCAATTACCATAAGAAAAACTATAAAACAGTGTATGCGCAGGCTCTCCGGGTACTCCGTTCTGCGCGTGGACATTTTCAAAGTAGCTTTTTGTGCATGCACGCGTGTATGCATGCGAGAGTTAAAACGGCCTAAAAAAGAGAGAAAAAACTAGTAGACGCAGCGCGAGTATATAATTTACACGCATACAACGTTTGCACGAGGTGCAGAGTCGATAGAGCCCGTACATGCATCTACGTGGAGATTCCACCGACCTACGCAACTTGGCATCTTTCTTTGTACTTGTGCTTATATATTAATAATGTATTTGCAAGTATTTCGTTTGCGCGTACAGAAGTTCGCCGTTGTGCCGGTTAGAGCAATTCAGCAGCAGCGGCAATAGCTTTTATTTGTGCGTACATACGTTCGAATGCTGTAACCCGTTTTGCGTCGAATGGACGCAATGTACAATAAACTTAGAGAAAAATAAATAAATATAACGTTGAACCAGTCATTGCTGAAGTAAAATTTATGAACTTTGAATCTGGTGTTGGAATTGCCAAAAAAGTTGAAGATTAAAAGTTATAAACAAATAGCCATCCTGAGATCTTATCATGCACTCGGTAAGGAAGATGGGGATCGATATGATTTGGATGGACTTGCATTTTACTTTGCATAAATTATCTATTATTTTGCGAGAGAGAGAGAGAGAGATTTGACGAATATTTTAATACAGTGACTGGTGAGTCAAGTGATTTCATATAACACGAGCCACAATGTGCGATTAAAAATTGAATTGATTTTCGTTTCGCTTGACACTCTAAGCAGAAAAGCCGACAGTATGAATCAAAATTTCCTCGTGAAACGTGTTACGTAAAATCAGGCTGAATACGGAGGAACACCAAAAAACGATAAAGCACACACCCGTGCATAAAATTTAGAGAAAAAAAGTTAATACTGTGTACATCGCGGCGAGCACGAACTTTCATTTTGATACGCCCGTCTAGCTTGTCAGTAAAGCGTGATTTTTGCTGACTCGTATGAGTGTGTATACATTCATATTACTCGATAAATTTCGCAGACTCGTTTAGACAGTCATACCCATACCATATGTGCTTACTCGCGTGGATGTGCATGTAACTGAGAGAGCTGCGCTCACGATTATAAAATAGCGTTGACCAAAAGCGACATTAAGGCGATACTCACTATTTGTTTAATTCATTTTTACTATAGAGACCAACGCGGTCATTCATCAAAATCACATACCTCAATTTTTTCGGGACACACAATTGTTTACATCGTGCAATGATTCATTTGCATCGCACACCACATGTACGAGACCTTTTAAGCACATTTGAAGAAAAATCATCGCAGTTACGTCGCACATTTACGAAGGGAGTTAAGTTCGAATACGCGAAAGGTTCTTACGTCAGACCTTTGCGCGTGCGGCAGCGCAAACAATTCAATAGCTACAACATAATATGGCTTGCGCGGCAACAGAGGCGAAAACAACAATTGACAACAATGAGAGAGTACGCGTAAGTATGAGTATGCGCCAGTAAGTGAGAATGTGTTTGTGTGTGTGTGTGTTTGTTTGAACTCACTGGTTCGCGCGACCCGAGAAAACAATGAGCGTCTCGCCTAAAATGCAAAATATGACCAGTGTGAATTATCACCCCTTGCTCGAGCAAGCTTTTTTTACCTATTATTCGGCCAGGTAATGCATAAATAATTCTGTTGGACGTTCTGATTGACGCCGATGGTAAATAATAAAAAGTGACGAACAAGGAAAAGTCCTCCTCTGCATGCGTGTTATGCACTTCCATGTGCATAATTTCTCCGATTTTACGGGAAGCTTCATTGCATATATAAATGGCATCGAATTAGTGAACTTTGGCACGATAATGAGTACTAAGAAATGAGATTATTGACGCTAAACATCCGCTAATTTGTCCATTTATACGCACGCACGCGTCCTGCACCGAGACAACGAAGCCTCGAGTAAATGCAGTGCTAACGAAAGAAATTTTATCCACGAAAGAGCTTATTTTTCCATTTCAATGGCTCGGCATAAATAATGAATCTCACCTTTCTAGTTTTAGCTATTGAAACGTATTGAAAATCCACGAAGCGTCTAAAAGCAAGAGTAAACGTCAAGTGCAACCGCGCCTTTCGTCGTTTACGATTTGCCGAGAAAAAATAGTCGGTCTTACGCAATGGTCGCGTATTGGCCAAAGTAATATGCTGCCGCGTGTAGTTTTTTCCTTGTTTTCCTTCGTTTCTGCGATTTCCTTTTTGTCATCTCTACGCGTAACGTTGGAAAATAATTTTCAAACTTTTTACGACGCATTACTTGTTATACGCGCGGCCGCTGCTGGCGTTGTCAACGCGAATTATCAATTAGCTTTATTTTTCGTCGTTTCATTTGGCAAATTACGAAATCATAATCCAATTTGTAATAAACCTGTAAGGCAGTTTTCAACGTTTCACCGCATTAATTAGCGGCAGCCATAGCAGCCGCTCGGTATAGAAATAAAATATAATTCGCGTGTGTTTATTCATCGAAGCCAAGATAAAAACAAAATGCAAAAGGCCAATCAAAATTTTACGTCATGTATAAAAAGTTACCACGGGATGGTACGTCGAGTCGAGCGCGTAGTCGGAAAAATAATTGATTTTTAAAGATACGCGTAGCCTCTAATTTCACACGCATATATATTACCTGTTGTTTCGAAAATCGTCCATAAAATATTTCGACCAATGGAAATAATGAGAGGTTTTAAGAACTCGTTTGTCATTTCGCTCGGGCTTAGAGAAATGAGGATTACGCCCAGCTCACCCTGACGTTACACACGCGTGCGTTACAATGGATCCGTGGCTGGCTCGGCGTGCAAGAGGAGCGAGAGTCACAATTTTAATGCCTCGGCAGCATTAAATCATGGACTGTAGCCGCGTGCACAGGAGAGAGAGAGAGAGAGAGAGAGAGAGAGAGACAAGAGCAAAGCTCAGGCACGCGTGACTTTTCGCGAAAAGCTTAGACGAATACAATTAGCGTGTATTCTCTGATTTACGAACTCAAACTCGGAGTCGCGGATGCGCAGCTCGAGCGCACGTATTCGCGCACAAGCTAAATTGTTTGGGAACTACCCGGCAATCCCGCATGAGTTATGGCCGAAAAACTGCTCTCGATTCGACCTTGAAAAGTTTTTAACAGCTCAACAAATACGGCCGCAAGATTCATAACTCCTGATTATTTAACAATAAATTTTTCGTCGTACGAGTTCGAGCCACGGCCTCGTTTGAACTTGGTAAAAACACGTCAACTCGGCCGGCTCGCGCACGCGTTCAACCAACGCTGCACGTGTGCAGGCAGTTCTCGTAGTACCAACGGCAGTAGATATACACGTAGAAGCACGGTGTACATGCACACAGATAAGCGACCTTTTCATATGCACGAGCAACACCTGTTGGTCTCGAAAACGAGTTTACGCAGGCCCCGAGAGCCGCGCAAAAGCTGCGAAAAACTCGCGTGCATCTGTGTATACAGCTTCTCTCGCGAGTATTTCCGGCTTTACCAGCGCCTGAGTAAAGTCATACTTTGGTCGAGTATCGCTTTCTCGCGCCTCGCTTGCCGATATTTGCCCTACACAGACACACGCATACAGACACATATAACGGATACTCGACAGATTCGCCGGCGAGTGTAAATATTTTTCAAGGCAGGCATTGTGGGCGCGCACCACGCCCGCCCGAACATCGTTAGGCTACGGCCAAATAATAATCGTTGAAGTCTGGACGAGTTACGCGCGGTGCAGCAGCAGCGCCTCGTACTATATAGGTACATATTATGTGCGTCAGCTGGCTGTGTGTATGATCGCGAATAATCGCGATCGCGCGCGTGCATCGCGAGGTTGCGCGGCACACAGGCTCGACGCAATAAAGCTTTATGCGCCGCCGGTGCGAAGCAGCTCGCAAACGTCTTTATTTATGCTCTAAATGCGGCTGCGTATATATAATACGAAATATAGTACGAGGGACAGGTAGTTAAAATTTCGATAATAACGCGTTATAATGACGGGCGAGAGAGACGATGCAAACAACTATCCGCTGCCGCCGCCGCTCGAGACTCTGCGCGATTCGCACGCGCGCGAGAGCTGCACTTTAATACGCCTGTTAATGGGAATTTTTCGTGCCTTTTTATTGCCGCGCACGCACAAGGGCAGCTCGCTTGTAGATGTGTGTGTGCTCTGGCATCGAGAGCACGTCGACGTGTGTATCAGGCGCAGCACATCGAGGGACAGTTTTATTTTTATGATTTTTCGCGCCGATGCCGTTACCGATACGCCGAGGCTCGGAAGCCTCGTGTGTTTTTTTTCTTATATATACGCGCGCATTTATGAAAGCAAGGGAAAAAACAACAGCAGTGCAAACACGAGGTTTACGCGCGCGCGGAAGAGACTCGGCAGTGCAACCGGTACAATGCGGCCGACTGTACTTTGGAAATTTATGTACACTCGATTCTTTTAGCTCATCCTTGAGAGCTGCAGCAGCTCGGGCTCGAGTATATAGCCATAATTTAAAGTCGGGAGGGAGGGGGGGACGAGAGTCGGCTGCGCGGTGTCGTATAATTGTCAGAGTTTTAAAAAAATTAAAATACGAAAACGCGTGCGGAGGACAAAGCTCGAGGGCCTACTAGGCGCAGCGCACGTGCCGCGATTTCTTAGAAGTTGGCGACACTGAATGAGTAGTCGAGACGCAGAGAAAGAGAAAAAGAGAATGAAATAAAGTCTCATTGTTAGGGGCCTCCTGTTGTGCAAAATGTGCCCTATAACCCGACGTGAAAAATCGCAACGCGCGCGCAGCCTCTAAAACTAAAGGAGCCGCGGCCAAAGCAAAAAGGCGTAATTCTGCTCTCGAAGCTCTCGTTCGCTCGCTCGCTCAGCTCGGTCGGCGCTGAGAGTTCGCGCAGAAATGAAATTTATTTCCCATTGAAAATAAGTTCGGCCGCGCGCGCGTCTATTCGGCAGATATTTTTTCAAAGACGAATGACTATTGAATATATACATGTTGTATGCTCGCGCGCGCGCCACGATCCGTAGCAGAGGAATGATCGGAGAATGAGAATTATGTTTCTGCTACTTATGTATATTGCGTTGCGTTTTCGGAGGTATACGATACGCTGGTATATGTAAAACCTTGATCGCTTTCCGTTCTCATCGAAAAAAAAAGAAAAAAAAAGAAATAGAAACTAAAATGTCTAATTCACAAATCATACGGCTCCCACAAAAGAAATGGGTTCGGGGGATGTTATTACATAAATCACTGAAGGCCTTTTATTCTTCGTTTTGTAATCATTAATCTGAAACTTCTCCTGGTACACAATGCCACCCAATAAATACATGACACCTCGCGCTTATGTATTCGGAATTTATGGTGCAAAGATTCATAGCGTATAGATATACACGAATATATATGCACCGCAGACGCGCACAAATTTCATTCACCGAGAGAGAGAGAGAGAGAGAGAGAGAGACAGAGAGCTAGCTGCACCGCAACGAGGGAAGGCTTAGAAACATTTTATTCAACGTAAAAGTCAGAGGTGAAGAAAAAGAAACACGAAGAAAAAGAGTTTGGGCTCGAAGATGTTTACCAATGAAAATGTTTTAAGCTATAGCCATATGAGTAGTCGAAACGTCTCAAGGCCAAGAGCAATGGAATTCGAAGAAAAAATCGATTCAACAACTACATCGAATTTGATAAAGCATCGATACGATGGTCCAGGATACGATCTGGGTCAGCGGTAAATCCGTACATCTGGCTTTCGTCTTGTACGCGTACGTAAGGCGCGGCGCGCGCATAAGCACGTACATGCGTAAATTCAGTACAAAGCTCCGTGAGCTTTTTATCCTCACGCATTGTGTATAATGGTTAAGCGCGAGTAAATAAAGTACCAGTTTATAACGTAAACCTCCGGAGCTTTCGGACTATTTCGAACTGTTCGCGAGCGCAGCTGCTATATCGCGTGGCGTAACTCGAGTGCATATGCGAGCACGAACATCGCCGCGCTATAAGAGTCTTTCCTCGCTTCAATGGTTATTTCGCCAAATAAACTCGCCTTCGCGCGCGAGCTAAGATTAATACGGTCGCGAGGCTTGTTTTGGTGTATCTGTCGACGTGAGCACGTAACGAGCACTGTGAATTAATTTCTTTATACACGAGTGACGCTGCGAACACGACTCGACAACGACGACTGCAAATGCAGCATCTAATCGTGGACGCATCGTAACTCGAGAGCACAAATTACCAAAAAGACTGAAAAGCTCCAAAGTTATAATGACAAATAATAATTTTCTAGAGCTGTGAAAGTCATCATCGTTACCTTATACTTTGTTTGCGCGTAAATTTTCATATCCGAGCTTTACGAGCGAGCGCGTCAACGAGCAATAAAAACGTATATGCTCGACTTTGAATTAATAGTCGAACGTGATTCTTTTTTTATTTGAAATATTCGCGCAGCCACGAACTTTAGCACGAAAAAGAGATGCATCATAGCGAGCGAATCGACTCCGCACGTGCGGAGGAGTCGAGAAGCGGCGGTATTCTCTTCAAGTTGCGATCGAGGAACAACGATAAGCTTATTACACGCGTCCATCGCGATACGCGCGCGCCCCCGCCGCTCGAGCTTGTAATACGTTATATCACCGAGTTAGCGTACACACATATAATAAGAAAGCGTACGCAACCCACGCGCGCCCGTCTTATTTTAGCCGATCGTGGCTGCCCGCGCGCCTATACAACACACACATGTGCTGGCGCGCGCTGAAACCAAGAGTCTCTGTGCGTGCCTGCGTTGCTGCCTCGTCGTAGTCGGCATTTTGCCTGAACCCCAAAGCCGAAATAGAGACGCTGCTTCGCGAATACACGCGTACGTGTGTATTTTGCTATATCGTATGTACAGCTGCGCTAGCTCGATGATCATTACGCGCCCAGGCTCGGACGATTTTTTTTCTACTCTATTTTAACACATATAGTGATCTCGCTCTGCTCGTTTCCGTTTCGTCTGGCACCAACTGAAAGTAGAGAAAAATTATTGCATTTTTCGGTACAACTGAAAACTAATGAATTGAATGGGTATGTTTACTGAAATAATAAAGTTTCAAAGTTCGCTCCATTGTCTCGAGGCTCCTTCTGGAGATCGACTAAACTCGATTCGAGAAAAGCTTCGATATTTATACGCTTGCTGGACGATCGTGCCGGCCATTTAAAATAATGTTTTACCTTGTTCTATAAAAACAAGGCTTGACGAAAATTTTTAATGAGTTATGAGCGACGTCAAAGGCTAACTGAATGTCTCGACCATGAACTCGCTTATGGTGTAATGAGAAATGATTACGATACACATCTGATAGCCAAATGTTGACGCGCGAAATTCGTCATTGCGAAAACGAGTGAGATTTAACATTCACGATATGAGCTAAAACAATCAAATTCTCCACGCGGACGTGATTAATCGTCATATTGAATAGTTAAAAATGGCGCAAACGACGCCTCATTAGCTCCACTCGTTGCTTGGCGAGTAATAACATGCGAGTTGCACCTGCGTACGTGTATAAGCATCAAAGAATAAATGACGAAAGTCTCTCGCGGGGCCGGTGCATATTATAATAAACGCGTAATGCACTGCGCGGCGGTGTCCACTTGCCATTTTTGGCTAGTGTCCAAGGTTACACGCCATGAGAAAAGAAGGTGAAAAACAATACAACGCTCGAATAGATGATTCGGAATGGCGAGCGTAAGCCTGAAACATGTATCGCATTGGCGCGGGGGCCTTTCGACAAACGCAATTGTCCTTGCAATTTTGCATTACTAGCTGTGCATGATAATTTTTTGATCGTCCCGATAGGCTCGGCTTGGGTATAAAAAGTCAACGCTGACGGTTCCAAAGCATCAGTTGGTTTTCCAAGCTTACCAGAGCAAGTAAAACAATCAGCAAATCATTTTCAACATGAAGTTCATCGCAGTAAGTCTTTTTTTTTACGCCTATCTTACTTTCTCTGCGATCAGAAATTATTCTCATATTCTAGTTTTCAATACAATAATCTTCCGACACTCGTCGAAAATTTGCAGATTCTCTTCTTCGTCGCCATGATCGCCTTGAGCAGCGGAGCTCAGCTGCCCGCCGAGCCCGAGAAAAAAATCGAAGAGCCAAAGAGTCCACAGCCCGCCGAGACGGAACAGCTGAATCGCCAGAAGCGCGGATTCGTCTACAGTGCCTACGCCGCGCCGTACACCTACCCAGTGGCCGCCGCCTACGCCGCCCCGGTTGCTTACACCTACGGAGCGTCGTACCCCTACGGTTACTCGGCCTATGCTCCTTACTACTCCTACCCGACTGTCTATTATTAAAGGGAGAAAAGAAAAATGATTCTTGTATCGATTTTCGAGGCTGTGCTATAATCTCTCTCACATTTATTGAATTTTTGCTGTAAATAATTATATCGTCAAAATTCTTCTTAAAATAAATATATTTTTCTTTGAGCATTAAACAGACAAACTTTTTATTCCAACGATATCTCACCCTTTTCATTGAAGAGATTAAGCATTCGAATTTAGCGCATCAGGCGATTCTTTTTTCGCTCGAATATCTCGTGTCTGGCCGCCTATCGAATTCGTTGATAACGAAACGCCTTGTCAAACTGACGTTTTTACTTTCATCTCTGCTGCACGAAAAAAACAAAAAACAAAAAAGGCGTTTACCGAATGTCGCTGATTATTTTTAAATGAGCTTTCAAAGAGCTATATTTGTTCTGTCAAGTCGTGTTTTCATCGCAATCTCGACTCGAGTTGCGAATCGAGCTCGAGATTCGACTTATCAACTTCGGCACGGTCAAGCTTCCAAAACGTTGTGCACCGATTGCAACTCGAGTCGAGCCAGGCATTAATTTAACCATATAAACTTTTCATTACTTCATTTCATCCAGGTGTGCAATACGTACGTGTAATACCCAATATACATGTGCACAACTATATTATCCGTTATCAGAGTCCCGTTGCCACACGCATGTTCGTATACATGCTGCACAAATACGCAAACACACACAACGACCGATGCAATTCATCCATCGAGGCAAATTGCAACAACGCGTTGGCATTATTATATCGCGCGCAGCTCTCGAGTACGTTACAACGTCGTTACGTCGATATACCGGCATCGAGAGCATTCGAAGACCGAAGCTCACATTAATTCGAGGGGATAAGGCAGCGGAAAAAAGTCGATAAGTCGAGGCGAATTCCCGTTTCCGATGTACAACCTTTCACCCCATCCTGCGCACGTGCGCAGACAATACGCAATCGAATTATCCGCACATGTCGTAATTGCAGCTGCGATCGAGATTAATGCGAAGGCAACAATCGTGCGGGTGGTTTTACGCGTGCGTTGCGATACACATGCGAGTAGGCGCGAGCTTTATCGTCGCGATGCTCCTTTTCTGTCTGTCTAATAATTATGTACGCATGGGTTTTTAATGGACATTTATGTCGACGAGAGCTTCGGTTCCGAGACGATAACTCGAATAACGATATCGTGAATCGTACACGCGAAAGCCTCAGCGTCCTTTCAACTCGGAGTGCGCGCATTCCGATCGAAATTTCATCTATTCTTATTGGCCGATCGTCCCGGGGCTTTGCGAGTCGCCGCCGCCGCGCTTTACGATCGCGCTACCGGCGCCCGGCCCCGCGACAACACACACGCACTGTATATAGACACACATAGACACGCGGAGCTAAAATACGACTGTCTCGCGCCGATTTAATCTAAGGAATCGATTAAACTGAAATTTTTACCAAACAGGTTATGAACGAAGCACACACGAGTCGGCGGCGAATCGTTAACCGATGCTAATTTCAAGTCGAGCTTCGAAACGTTCGAGTACTCCGACAACGACTCGCTTATACATTTGTATATGTATGGTCGTTGTACTTTTTTTACGATAAAAATTCAATTATGAACAATTTCCATGCTCCAGCGTTGGAAGCTATAAAAAACTAAATATCGATCGCGTATCTACTCGGCACTACTCGGTATTTACTCGAAAAACTGCATCTGACTTGCTGATTTCCGCTCTGCGCTACTTTCGCGTACACTCCTATCAGTGCGTGACTGTTGACACGAATATCATTGGGCGCTGATAATGCGCATACGTATATGTGCGGCATGATTTCTCAAATCACGGCGATCATTTGCATTTGAATAGCTCGGCTTATCGTACTCGAGCCGTACTTTGTTTGCTCTTCGAGTCTTTTTATGCATTTTTTGTGCATTCGCAAGTTTGTTTATGTCACTCGTTACGCCGCGCACCGATGGCGAAGCAAAAATGAAGTTTTTCCTTGATTTTTTTGCCTCTCGAGTGGCAAAAAACTCGAAGTTTGATTGCAACTTCGTACGCTTCGCTGCGAGAGTCTAATCGATGATGCAATGCAGTGAAGTTGCGCCGAGGCACGACTCGCGAAAGTTTCAGTGTCATCGGGTGCGTTCTTGAAATTAAATTTAATCTCGCAAAGCTACGTAGCTAGTGCGCGCGTTACGTACGTAGAGCGCATATAATATAATATACAGTCGGGGTAATAAAAGTCAGCAAACACGTCGACCTTTTCTCGGAAAGAACTTGACTCATTGACTTTGAAGTCGAAAGAGCTCGACTTGAGAGAGAGAGAGAGAGAGAGAGAGAAAGAAAGGCCACGATGTGACGACGCGAAACACATCGTCGCGTATAATGATGGTGTCTATAATATGTGGCCGCGCCACCAACGAGCCCGTATACCTACATATATATATACGTCGACTGCGGGCCCGATGCACAATATCTGCGTCTTATTAAGTGACACTTGCTCGGGCAGACTCCAGAGTACTACGAGGCGAAAATCCCGAGTGCGAGCTTCGAGTATCGAGTTTTATGTGCTTCTACTTCAATGTCCGCGCGCAGCTCTTGCTTCATTTTCCACGAGCGCATTATATTCCCTCGGCGCGGCCGAGTTCGTTTACTTACGATGTTCGCGCAGATGTAATCGTTCGAGCGTGAAAATTCATCTGATAAATATAAACACGAGAAATATTATGCACGCAACTTTATACGGCTAGATACACACGTGTTTACGTTATCGCGGTATAAAAATCATTGAATCGTCGCGCACGACTTTTTTAAATTCATCGTGGCAACACTGAGAATTTTCTATAAGCGAAGATTGCGCTTGGGACAAAAACATAGTTATACGAACCACGTACACAATTTTGTAATTTTTTTGGAAATTTTTAGTGTTCTATGTATCAGCAAATTGTACAGTTTTATATAGATATTGAACCCAGACTAGCATTAGTCAGAGCCTGTTCATTTTTCGCCAACGATTTCTGCCTAAACGCTCTTCAAAAGATTTCGCTCGAAAGAAAAGATAAGCCGATTGTTTGGCAGGGTCGTTTACACAGCGCGGCTCGTCTTCAACAGATTCGTTACCGGCGATATTTAAATTCCTCTAATGCGCTCAGCTGATATACAATAGCCACATACATGAGAGGCACGTATACATTACGAGCTGAGCGCAGCGAAAAATCTCGCTCGTATCACGTGCAGCACCATGTATATAGCATAGAAAGAAGATAACATGCAAATTCTAAGCTCGCTTTGCCATATACACGTGTACGCGTGCTGCCGGCATAAGAATGGAAATATAGTGAAAAAAAATTTTCACCGCGAGCCTCCGGATTCTAAAGATAACGAGCGATTGCTCGGGTGTATTGTTCTCACCGCGCAGTTCTGGAGATGCGAGCGAAGGTATTTCCTGACGGCTTATCCTCCGGAAGCCGGGAACAACGTAAGACGTCAGATCGTAAATTTCAAAGGTTTTGCACAAAATCAACAAGAGGCGCCCGTACATCGTACGCGCGAGTTGCCGTAAAATTTATAAACTTCGAAATATTTGGTACGATCTCACTGGGCCATGTAATATAGTAAAGAAGGAATTTCAGGTATATAATAAAGAACGAACAAGGCATTAATATACTGTCATTGGATCGTAGTATCATATGACTCAAAATAAATCAATTTTGCCAATCAATTAATTAACGTAAGTAGGTATACAATGGAGATTAGCGCCGATTTATCGAGCTCCCGAATCTGCCAGCTACTTAAAGGTATTTATAAAGCAGCTGTAATGTATACGAGCACGTCATAATATGCTGGGTGTACATTAATTGTTTGGATAAATAGGCTACATCGTCGCAAAACTCGAACGCGTATACCAAACGACGTATATTTTACAAAAATCTCTCACGCGTTAAATTCTCGCGCTTTATTGAAAAAGAATCAAAGACATTATTGAGCGAAGCAAAGTTGCTCGATCGATTCTCAACTCTTTGACTATATTTGCATATTATGTGTTCGGGGAAGATGCGTGGCGCGTATTCGCGCTCCGGCGCCTTGCGGTTCTTTGCGAGACCATAGACGCGTTCGCTATAGATGCCTTAAAATACGTGCGACTGTAATGGGTATGTAGATGCGAAGAGACTAGGTAGGCGTGTTCCAGAGACGATATCGGCACGTCCGATACACGGGCACATATGTGCCGCCGAGGCAGCTCTTCTCTCGCTCGCAAATATTTGTGCGCAGCTCGTGCGTATCGACCTAATGGAAGTACTGCCACAAGATCGGCGGTACCCCGAACATATGGGCAACGACTGATAATACACCCACGCACACGGTTCATTATCGAGACGGCCGGGCAAGTAGAGTCATGAGTAAGGTTTTTTACATACCACTGTTGACTTTGAATGATCGCATGGGATTATCATTTCACTTATCACTGTATGTAATTGTAAACTAAATAATAGTTACTATGAATTTTAACAATTATATTAATTAATTATTTTATTGAATTATTCTGTCACAAACTTTGCATTGTCGTTATCGTTTAAGAAATAAAAATATTACATCTGCGTGAGTACTTGTCTTGATATGTTTGATTTCATTACTATCATAGCTAAGTAATTAATTAATAGTGGATTGAGAATAATAAGAGTTTCAACAATTTGGAAAACAAAAAGATTTTAAATTTAGACTAAAATCAAAAGGACCAGACTGTCATACTTGCCCCTATTTAAACTTTTATATATATTCTTGTAAATATTACATTTATGGTGATGAAAATAAAAAAAATTTTAAAACATCACATTGTAAATTTTTAATAAATTTATGCAGCTTCTTGTGGCACGTAAATCCTTCAGAATAAGTCCATCCGAGTCTCACTACGTTTCTCTGTTCAAATGATACCCTAATTCCGGTCACAGAAACTAAAACCGACTTTTCAAAACTAATCATAACTTTTTAACTCCTTTATTAGTCCTTAAATATATTTTTGGTGCTTCCCAAACACAAAACCTTCCCAACAATTTCTTTCAGATAAGCCGACACAAGTCGAAATCGAAGATAATCTTCAAAGTTTTTAGAATAATTTTTATTTTTTCCGAGCTCCGAAGCTATTAAATCTCGAGCACGCCTTTACAATTGTTCACTAATTCAGCTCTTAGAAGTTTTGTAATTAATCGCGAATGTCATATCCACACAATATTGTTGGAGACAATGCCTATCAAATGAGCTATCGCAGGTTGAAATCAAAGAAAATCTTCGATGTTTTAAAAATATTCTAAATTTTCCTGGGTGACAATGATCTTAATTCTCATACGCAGCCGTACATATCCTCACTATTTTAGCTGTAAGTTTTTTTCTAATTAATAGCGAAAGTTGACAGTTACACCTTTTATTGTTGATGACAATACTTTTGAAAAATGTATTATAGATTAAAATCAAAAATCATCTCCGATGTTTTTAGAATATTTTTAATTTTATCGTGCATCGAGGTCATCATTTCAACGCGGGACAATACAAGTCCTAACTATTTTCGCTCTACGATTTTTTTCTAATCAATTGCAAGTTTCACTTCTCAACATGTTATCGTTGATAACAATTTCTTTAAAAAATCTGTTCGATTAAAATACAAGATGATCTTCCATGTTTTGATGTGAAACATCTATATTCGCGTTTGGTATGAGGGGTAAACCCGTGAAAACCGAGCGTCCGTCCGTCCGAGCGAGCGCGACTTTGGTAGTATAAGTGCTTATACAGCGTCGGTTTGCGCTGCGCGCTGTGATTTTTTGAAATATCCTAAATTTTCCCGAGTGTCGATGTTATCAATTCTCGCGCGCGCCATAGAATTGCTCACTTATTTAGCTCTATGAGTTTAATTCTTATTAATCGCGAACGTTGACAGTTGCACCTTTTATTGTTGATGTCAATGTCTTTGAAAAAAATTATTATAGATTAAAATCAAAAATGATTTTCGATGTTTTTAAAATGATTCAATTTATCTTGAACGCTGAAGCCACCATTCCTCGCGCGCTACCATACATGTTTACACTATTTTTGCCGAAAAAACAGGCCGCGGCGCCCGAAAACGGCCGACCGCGCGCTCTTCTTTCCTTCACTGCTGGCCTATATCGAAAAACTCCCTTTTTTATAGAGTCATTTCATATGTAAAATCGTAAGATCTTTCGATCTAGACCCTCAAAAAAACTCTAAACCTGGAGGCAAAAAAGATACAGCGTGTTTTAAGTTCAAGTCCATTTTTTGAGGTTATGGAGGCTGATTTTTGCATTTTTGACCTCAGCACTAGAAAGCTGAGGAAAAAACACATCGAAATCACTTACCCGTGTTTTTTTCTAGATAGAATATGAAGTCCTTACAGCGAGTCAAAAACTGCGTGATTTGGCTGTTTAGCGCGCTCGCGCACACCGTTGGGGCATCTATCGTGATTAGCCCCAAATGCCTCAGTATTTTCTATTGATTCTAAATCACGTCTAAATGAACGCTGTCAAAGCGACGACATTCTCTGTCGTATTTTTATAGTGTAGTTCAAAACTAAATTAAGATTGATCTAAAGTATCTTCAAAGCAAAATATTGTCGAAACAAATAATTTCTTCATACTGGTCGATCTTTTCGATAATACACACGAGGGCACGAATATTATAACGCCTCCGTCAGAAAAAGTGAGCTAAGCTAAAAAAAATCCCAGTAGTCAAATTTCTCTCTGTGGGACTGTTGCCTGCGCGCGAAACAAACGAGAAATACCTTGAGCTCGCGATGAATCACGTTCGACTCTGTATTTCTTCTCACGTCCGAGGTTTCACGCGTACCTTTTTTCCGATTTTCTTCTCTGGCGGCTCGCATTAACGGGCACGTACATCTATCGATCGCGATTGTCCCCGTGTACTAAAATAACGCTAATTTCCATTTCATCTATAGATCGACTAAATGCACGTGCCACCGATCTCATATAATATGCATAAAAGTAGGATTATATTCCAAAACACACATAGAGGCCGAAACATCTCGAGTGTATAATAAATATAAACGGCGCTCGGATTCATTTGCATGATTGGACGTGCGCGCAGATTTCGGGACCTACAGGCGCGGAAGAATTTTTAGCAGGCCGATCTTGATAATAGGCCGAAAGGACGGCCGAAACACGGAAGATTAGAGGCAAATACCCGAAGCGAGAGCTGCGGAGAAAAAAGAAATACATCGCAAGCATTAGATCGGTAATAGAGCGAAGAAATTAAAGCCGGAGCATGATGGAGATGTTGTTCGAAGGCTTAGGAATTGGCTAACAGCGCTATAATATCGGCCCGGCAATATGTCAGTATACTATTGAGCAAGTTTCCTAGCTGCGGTTATTTATCACTTTCTACTCCATTAGCCGGCCTGTAAAAACAAGAGAATACTCTCAAAACAATAAGTCAAAGGCGATACGTGTTGCTTCTTTTTCGTTCGACGAATTTCGATGGGCCTCTCTGAAGAAAATCTCGCAGATACCCTCGCACAGGACGATATACACGCGAGATGTACACATATATTAGGATATATATATCACGCGTCGGTTCCACTTGTGTGAGCTTGACAATGAGGGACCGACACCGTGTGCGACCGAGACCGGCTATACTCGTGTGTGTGCGAGCGAATTTGAAACGAGCGACAAAGAAGGCGGAGGAAAAAAGGCACGCGCAGACATTTACTCGGTGTTTAGAGGCTGTGTGCTGTGTGCAAGTAGATGCTTGCAGATTAGTCCCGAAGAAGGAGAGGCGCAAGAACAAGGCGCAAAAGGATATTGTATGCACCGAGTTTCACGTATCATCCCGTGTAATGAATTATAAACTACGCACGCACGAGCTGACCAAGAGAGAGAAAGGCGGAATTTCAGGATGAAAAGTAAAATGCACGAGAAACGAAAAAGCAAAGGAAGTCGTCCACGCGCCTAATGCGAAATTCCAACGAAAGCGTCCATATATTTATCGTTATAAATAAACGACGGTTATTTGTTGCATTCGATGCTCGTTTGGCCGTACTTTGCGTGTTTTATTGTGCCACTCGTTTGCGCCCGAATAATGAAGCTTATAAACTTTCTCCGCTTTTTTTCTGTGTGTTTTATTTTATTTTTGTAAAACAAAGCGTATAAAGGGAGATACGTTAATCGTAGCGAGAGATACTTTATTTTGGGTAAAAATGTGAAAATTTGTTAAAGCCTTATCGTTGCGCGGCGCATACCTCGGACTACCGAGGCGACCGTTAACGACCATGCCAGGGGAGAATTATTGGAGCAGGCCTGCGCCGAAAAAGCTTATTAATTGAATTTCGCCGAGAAAGAGACTCTACGTTCAATAAACCAAAAATTGCAACGTCTCGAATGAATTGATATCGTTCGAAACTTGATATTTCACGGGGCAGCGAATATATCGATCCACGACGATTGAAATTTTTAATTCATCTATCCATCATCCGTCGCATTTGAATAAGGCAATAAGAACGTCACCCGCAAACACACTGCAGAAGTCAGGCGCACGAATCGCGCCAATGACCGTTGGCAATTGGATGGCTTTTCACGGAATGCGAGCGTTTAGCGCGGCAATCAGTCCTCCTGGCGACGCCATTAACTGCTCGTGCGGCGGCTATATTTTCTCCGGCGTAATTTGTCATTTTGTCCCAAAAACGTAAAAGATATATACACATAATTACGAGGATAAAAAGGCACATACACACACGCCGAGGGACTCGTGCACGCATTTATGCGCATATCGGTTTGCAGATCCCACAAGCAGGCGGAATATAAAAAATGATCGGCCAAGTGCTGAAGATGATACTGCATCACGCACGTATCCATCATCATATTTTGCAGACAGATATATACAGAGAGAAAGAGAGAGACACAGACACAAGCACAAAGTCTTATTATATATATACGCACGGGCAAAAGGTGGCAGTGGCGGGCAACGGCGCGCAGCGAACGCGAGCTCGTGGCGGCCGTGCAGCAGCAGCATGTAAGCGCACAGCTGTACATACATATATACACAGATCGCCCCACTCCGCGCGAAAACCGGCGACTTTGCGCTGCTTCTGCGAGTGAGTAAGCAACAGTTTAGTACCGACTCGGCCGCCGAGTGGAGCGTTTCTTTTTACGTATGCGTAATCTTCGTCTGTTTTTTGAAGTGAGTGTGTGTATCTATGTGTGTGTGTGTCAATGTGGGTGTGCAAGCACATGTTCGTTTCGTAATCTGCCGTGAAATCGTTTGAAATTCCCAGTTGGAGTCGTTGGAATTGAAAAATTCGTTTTTCTGTTAAACGAACGAGTGCACGATAAGGGCGGGATTGCCAAGAGATATCGGTGGTGAGTGTGGTTTGTTGTGCTGTGCGTGTGTAAAAACAGTGTGTGTGCGCGAACATCGACGAATCGATGAAAAATCCATCCGTTTAATATAATAGCAAAGTGTGATTTACTACTTCCAATTCCGGAGTAGCTGCGCGCGAGGAATAACAATTGCCAAGCGAACTCGGCACTTCCGGACACACAAACGACGACGACGTCTCTCGCTGTGCATTCGAGTTTCTTCCACATCATAACGAATACAGAATTCGAATGTTTGTTTGAATATTCTCGGTCTGTCGGTGCGTTCCGAACGTTAAACGCTCGACGACTCCGACTTTTGCGCGTATACGTCTATTTAGCTTGCCGCCAGCTGATAAGCTGCTCGTTTATTGCGGAGAAATTCAAATGCACCGAACAAGCCGGTGTCGCGAATGAGTGAATATTAGTGCCACAGTGAATAAAAATATGTACGCGTAGCCGAGCACAGAGCCGCGAGCCGTTTGCGTAACAGTGCGTTATTTCGAAGTGCAGAAAAGTGAGCGAAATTGCGACGAGTTGATTTTCCGAGCAGCATTGTCGTTGAATCGAAAAATAAATAAATAAAAAAAAGGAGTTGAAACGTTGCTCCGTTTCGCGGAGGTGCTCTTCTCTGCAGTGTTTCGTGATACAGTGGGTGTATTGTACACATAATACAAGCCGCGCGCACGGAGCCGGCGAGTGTTTCGCGCGACAGCGCACGTGGATATATACATCTATACTTGGAATACATAAGTCGGCGCATGCAGACTGTGTGTGTGTGTGTGTATGTATATGTGTGTACACACAAATGAGCATATAGCAAACAAGCCGCAACCGAAGGAATGAATTTTGTGCCGATGCAGCAGCAACATTAGCCGCGCGGCGCATCGACAACAAACCCGCAACGACTCATTGTGAACGAGGTAAGATACGTTCGGTTTTCACCGCGCGAGCAGTTGCAATATTTTTTTTCTCGACTTTATTTTCGATCGGTCAAGAATCATTGGACAGTCCATTTTTTCGAGGAAATAATTAGAGCGTGCATTTTTATAACATGCCGGTATATAAGAGAAAGAGAGAGAGAGCAAAACTCGGGTTATGCACGGTCGCTACTATATAAATGCGTTGCCGTTATAAGGCACGTATATATACGCGTGCATGTGTGTACGCTCATGCCGGCAACATTAAAACGTTATGACTTTCTGCCTCCGTGCATGCATATATATACGTCGGTATATAAGTATGTATATAAGCACGAGTCTAGAGCATAGAACAGGCAGTCGTTGGCTAAATCACAATGATTTGGCGTCGATGCAACTGCTGCGCGCGTAGACGACGACGACGGCGACGACGACGACGACGATTTAGACATTCGCTGCACTCTATATACTCGACCGAAAGCTAAGCTTGTTTTCATTCGAGCATACGTCGAGAGCTGCCCGTAAACGCTACACAATATCTAGCCGACGTTTGGCCGCTCGTATAATATATATTATAAAATGCAGCATCGAGACTTGTTCGCGCTTTTGTAAATTACTGCGCGTGATTCGCGGCGTTGACTTTCTAAATGATGACAAAAAACAACATTGCTAATAATACTTGAAAATTAAAGTTTCCAGTCGTTTAACTGGACAATTTCGAGGCAATGAAACTTTTACTCTTGCGCAAGACTTGGGCAATTGCATTGCACCTAAATTCATGTAAATCATTAATAACGATTTCAAAATTAACGTGAGTCCAATGGGGCGTAGGTCACACTTGTTGAAATTATCAGCAACTTCGGTGCGTTACCGACTCGTACCGATCTAAACGAAAAAAGGAAACTTTTTCAAAATTCTACAACCGCTACAACTTTGGCTATCGCTATCTACACGACTTACTTATCGACATCGCAGCTGATTTACGATAAATATCAAACGAGCTGAAAAATCGTTTAGCACCCGATTGAGCGTATTTTTCGAGAGAAATGAGAAAATTAATAAAAAAGTAACATGCGTATAGCAGCGTGCGGCGGAATAAGCGCGCACAAATATTTAAACATTGCAATACGCGCGTACTGTCAATATACAAGCGCGGCGCAAACGTTCTTATCTGCCTCTCGTATTCTAGTTATAAAGTCGCTATCTTCCAACGGCAGCAGCAACAACGACACATACACAAACGCCTGTACATACACACGTACGTATCAGTACATACTATAGTGCGCCCGGTCAGCGGAGTATTTATACGAATAAGCCAACAGCTGCATCGATAGCATAATGAAATTGCAATTTTATTCCCTATCGATACAGCACACAAACACACACACACACACACACACACACACACACACACACATTTCTAATGGCATTATATTATTTCTCCGCAAAGATCGTGTATTAAGTTATCTAGCAATGTACCTTTGATTACGTCTTATTAACGTTAAAGATTTAATTTCCACTTATCGAGTTCAGGATACTTCGTTCTCGCTCCAGAGCCTAGTTTGAGTTATTTATATCGTTGATATAATGGTCAAAGGATGACGACTGTGACCGAATACAATTAATCCGTGATCTAGCGTAATTTGCTTCGACGCGCGAATGGCAGCATTGAGGTCATTTTTTCCCGAGCGAGCCGTGCAAGTTTTTCCAGTTTCTCGGATGCACTATTGCGTGCTATTTTTTTTTATCGATGATACCACCCGCGTCAAGGTTGTTCAAAAAAATTGTCGCATGCTCGCTGCGTTATTCAAAGAATGTTTTCAACTATTTCTCGAAAAACAATTGCTCGTCCGACTTAATTGTTTGATTATTTAAAATAAACACGCCTTCGATTCCGAGTAAAGCGTGAAAATTTTCCTTTTCCAAGTTGAAAATTTTCAGAAACGATTTCGCGTAAAATGTGGCAAAATTATCGCTACCTGATCGTGAGCGATACATAAAAAGGCTTTCTCCACGCGCACAGGCATGCACCAAGTAGGATAGGTATGCGTATGCGCGCCTTCTCTCGTCGGTGCCTTCCTCGAGACCGGCCAGTGCGGCAACAGCAACGGCAGCAACGCGCGTGATTGATACGTCGCATTTGAATTGAATGTTGTACGCGGATGCATATACGTGTACGCGCGAGTGTACCTTTCGTATTTAACTTGGACATTTTTCGTGAAATCACGTTGATTGTCGTGTATTCCCGGGAACATTTCGCTCCGTATAATATAGCGACGAGTTGAAAAAATTCGCTCGCGATCTCTCGATTTCCCGAATCGCGAGCGTGCCTTTAACGAATTGTAACGTCAGTGAGAAGAAAATTAACCAGCATACGAATTACGGTATTTGTGCCGACTTTTTCTACTGTTCAGTTTTTTGCATTTTATAATATGAAGCGACGCGTGAGCAATTGTCTATCGAGGATTTACCGACTCTTCCGTGCCCGCGAGGCAAGATTTTTTCCTTGTTATATAATGTGTAGACTCGCGACGGGGCCACACGAAGCCATTAAAATTTTATAAAGGAGAATCCATGAATTTAATTCAGAGACTCAGGGTTTCCACACTACGAATCGTTAAATGACTTCATTCGCCTTGCAGCTGCTCGACTTGAATTATTACTACAAAATTGCAATTTTCGATTAATACTTCGACATTGAAAGTATATCGCTTGCATTTTTACTCTGAAATAGCATGAACATCTGCATAATGTGTATTTCTGGACCACAATAAAAACTTCCAATAATATTTCTCTACCCATAATCCGAAAAAATATTGACGTGACATCTGTCTCTTCACCAACTGTTGTATTTTTTATCGAATAAAACGAGCTTCACATATTATATATTTAGTCGCACACACACGAAAACGATTTTATGCTCGGTTAAATCTGGAAATCGTAATTGTTTTAACTTTTCATCTCAGTTTGCAATTTTTGATTCATCGAGTACAACAAAGATATCGTGGTTCGCATCTGCTACATTTGTTTACATACCATGTAGTGGATTTTTGCCCGTTAATGTGTTGCTCACCCGAAGAAATCTTTTATTGTGTTCAAGTGCTATTTCAAGATGCCTCTTTTTATTTATTGAAGAGCAGCCAAGTCTCAAAGATTACAAATTTTCAGCGAGGCTCCTTTAATGCCTTTTTTTTATATGTATCCACAACATCGTACGAAAATTCACCACGACGATGCTTGGCTCGATGCAAAGACAAAAAACGAACGATGTGCTAATATCAAAATAACGCATAAACATATTGAATTTCATACTCGACAAAATTTCTCTTCATCTTTTGGCAGCAAAATTAAAATTAAGAAATCACTTATTTCATTTCCACTTCTTTAGATCTTCATCAAAAAGCGTAGACAAACTTCCTTGTAGTATTTGAGTTTTTGCAAAACTACGCTGAATTGGCCACTTCTGCACGGAGCCAAACTTTTGCGATGTGTTTTACACTTTTACCTTGATAATGAACACTTCTAGACAGAATAAATCGTAATTTTCAATAACTCCTTGTATCTCTTGAATGACTTCGTTCGACTATCATATTTCGTAATTTTCAACATCCGAAGGTTTTTCTCACCGGCGATTCATATGCGTAGTATACAGTCCGGATATGCTGCATACCATAATTGCACGCTGTCATTACACAAGCCTCATAGAAACGTACAAATAAATCAAAGTCTCGTTATGCACTGCTCTTTTTTTCATCCGATCATTTGGTGCGTTCAACTTTGAAAATTGTACGTTGTCACTTATTATACCACAGCTTGAAATGATAAACGTTTTGCATTCGTTCAGATTTCAGCATGCGCGTACTATGCATGTGTGGATAATTGCTTAGATACGTACTTGAATAATGTACACAATTGCTTTTTTTGCCTCCCAAGTCCTGACGTTTTGCTTCAAATGACATTACATTGTACTGTCGCGGACCTCACTCTGATAATTAAAAAGCGTTCAAATTTTCAACGTTACATACATTTGAGGCATTTGGTTAATAATTTTGTTACAAAACAGTTTGTCAACCGTACATTTTCAAACGAGTCAGCACAACGGAGGCTGATGATTCATTTGAAAGTTTCCCTGCGTTATTACTGTGCCAACATGCTTTCTACCATGGTATGTGCACGAGAAGGTCTCGTGCGTAAGATAATCTTATTGTACTATGGTAAATATACCCTGGTGCATGCAAAAATTTTACTCCGAGAACCAGTCTGTGAATTTTTATTTCAAGCTATATTATTTCATCGAAGTAGACATTTTTTATTTACGCTAATTCGTCAACGCTCAAAACCACTAAGAAAATTCCCTGACGATAACATATTTTTGTAAGCAGCAATAATACTCTTTTATAGCTTCTTTCTCAAGGGAGCTGTGATTTGAATGCATGGGTATTCCATGCTGCAGTCGTCTATAAAAATACAAGCACATCTCGTAACGACGAATGAATCATAAAATTTGAGAACGTCAAAAGTATTTTACATGCTGCATACGACGCGAGCCTCATTGCTCATAATTATTTTTTCATATTTTTTTGCATGCACTCCTGGCAATCTTTTATTTATGTGCAATCCCAACATCTAATCTGTCATAAAAATACCTCTTCGATGCAAAAAAAATACAATAATAACCGCACACGATGACAAAGTAAAGGCAATTTCACGACTTCTCTGACGCAACCACACATACAAACGCATGGAAATGAGGATAATGTGACCAACTCAAAGAGTTTCTTATGACGATATATAAAGCATATAAAGGCAGTCGTTCCGAAGCGTGAGAGATTTGAAAAAAATTGCTCGACATTGTGTACGACACGACGGCGATGGCGAATCCGTCTGTATAAATGAAACCGTAAGCCTGTAGTACATAAAATATGACACAGAACGAGGTGTATGTTTGCATATCATATACAACGAGATAAAGCGCGCATTATAAATATATATATCGTATACGTATAGGTACGCATGCGTCGGTACTTAAAGATTCCATGCGCTGATACACGGATCGATAGATCACAATATTGTCTTTATAATAACACGCGCGCACGTACTTGTGTATAGACAGGAGTCTTGTCTCGCCGCGACTCTATTGTTTCTTATTTCAAACTTATCACTTGTGAATTTGCGCCGCTCATTTTTTTTTCGAGTGAGCCTCGGAGCTTATTAGTCGCTCGTATTGTCACCCAAGACGGATCGATAGTGCTTATTTAAGGGAGTTCATAGAACGTCAAAAATATTCTTATGTTTTTATTGCGTGTAGAATATGCCTAGACATAGCGAGATCAAGAGGGAGAGCGGGAAAGATCAAAATTTTGATGCTTCAGCGATTTTTTAATTGGCGTGGGCCTAAAAAAGCTGATTTGTTATTATTCTTTATGATGTGTATATTGCGTTTCTAAAGTAATATTCAAATAGAATAAATGGTAAAGAAACTTGATATTCAATCATAAGCAATGCACGCGTGTATTTCCTGTGACTAGCAGTTTCTGCTTAGAAATAAGCAAATGATATATGTCACTCAATGCGTTAGTATAAATATCCTCGAGTGATCGAGGCTCGATGTGTCCGCGAAAAAAACATCTTCTTTACATATTCATTCGCGTGCATCTTCATTCCTCACGCACACGAATTCGACGCGTGCACACCTTGCAAATGTATGAAAAGAATCGGTTTCAGATGCAGATTAGCCCAGAAATAGTCCTATTATAAACTAAAATAACTTGGTATGCTAAAACACTCTTAAGGCTCAGAAAAATATCATGGAGTTCGAATGGTAGAGAACGTAGATTAAAAAAATTTCTAGAGATGAGCAGAATAACGAGGGAATTTTTGAAAGTAACGTCCATCAAGATGTAACATTCAAACTGATGGATTTCTGCATGAAGTGAGATTTTTACTTTCGGTCAATTATAACATTATGCGAATACATTAAGCGAAGCAAAAAATATTTCTTTTATATCGCGGAAATTCAATCACAATAACTAGAAACCCATTGTACTAAAAGAAACAATGGAGGTAGCAGAAATCTTTCCAGGGTTCATTTCTACTCCCAAAAGAATGTAAAAAATGTAAATCAAACCACTTTAGAAATATATGTATCGTCAATAGTACTTTTTTAAAATTACATTACTCATTCAGGTCTTTCATTATAAAAATGTCCTTCTTAAGATAATGACTTTTAATAAAGTTTAAAGTATTTATCATGGACTAGTAACTTTTTGAAGAATAATTGCTGCATTAATTGTGTGTATTTGTAAGAAGATAATTTAAAAAATCTTAATACGTCCAGATTAAAATTGTTCACTTTTTCGAAGTCAACATCTCAAACTAACGGTCCAACAATGTTTCTACTTCAGTTTCAGTTGTATTTTACACGATATCAAGTACGTCAAAGTGCCGTTTTTCCGATCGTCGTCCCAATTGTTTTTGCCTTACTCATCGCTCGATGATGTTTCGGGACGAAAATCTTGAAATATCAGTGGCACCGATTCGATAGTGTAATGGTAAAGTCCAGATCTTTGTTGATCGTGTATTCGAATTTTTAACCTTGAGTCGACCTTGAGCGTATATTTATAAATCCAGCTTCAGAATCAAAATTTCTAAAAAAAGCACAAAATTTATATCCGCTTGCACGTGTTGAATTTTAATCGTTTCCATAAAAATCCGAAGAAAAAACTGTCCCATTTTCCGGTCTTTGTTACGTGCGGACTTTTTTTCTCTCTTGATGCTAAACACGTTTATGAATGGTCTTTTGACGGCAATCCAATACACGCAAACGTCCTATTGTGCGTTAGTTTGAAAAAAACCTCGCCTCCTCTGATTTTCCGTGGCCTCTGTCTTTCTCATTCTCTTTCTCTTTCACGAAACATAGTACACGCAGGCGAGGTGATACATGCACAAGAGACGACTTGTGCACGCGTGTGACTCTTATCTCGGCAGAGCCCTGTACGTGCGCGAGGCAATGTCCTGCGGTGAGTGCACGATTCGAATAACTATCTCTCTTGCTCATATATATTTATGCCTATATCTCCTTTACCGCACGCGCTGAAATGTATAGAGATGAGTTTAGCTAAAAACACCGGAAGCTTATAATGAATCATCATTACGTCTCGGTATTGTGCGTATATAACATGCAGCACTGGCGTAATTGACTTTCTATGAAGTTATCGTTGAACGCGCTATAAGCTATCTGGCTTCAATTCCCTTGAAGCTTGATTGCTTTTTCCACGAGCTAAAAACGTCATTTTGAGATACTCCGCGTTTAGCCCAGTTAAGAGTATAATCATTGTATTATTTTCATCACCTCAAGCATGACCGGTTGAGAAATCGGTTCAAATATAAAATTCAGTCTAGAGCCCCAAATAGACAACATTTTAAATTTATAATTTAGATACATGTGACGCCTATGCTGATTCGCACGCCGCAGAAAAAAGAAATTGTCCGATAAATAATCATTTGATGATTGTTTACACAGGCAGGAGCAAAGCGTCAACGTATCCACCCTTTATTACGCATACAATTTGAGTAATTCAAACGTCGCGATACATGAATAACGACCAAAGCGATAACTCATGGTGTGTCAAGCGTGCGCTCAACTGTCATCTTCTTGTTTTTCGCGAATACATTCACGCGAGCGATATATAGAGAAGCCACTTGAAGCTGAAACGAAAAATAGTCGCTCACCCACGCAGCATCTGCATAAGCGTTCTATTAAACGTGTTTGTCTATACCTATGAGCATCGAGCCAAGTATATTTTCGCTATTTATTTAAAGCAATTTTATTCAGAAACGAGTAAACTTTCGTGGATGAAACTTATTTCAAATAAATTTATCTTGGTTAAATAATCCTTTCAAGACTATGATTCCATTTCTGACCAAGAACTAGAACTTGAAAATACAATAATAAAATTTAAATTTTATTAAAAAACTGAAGATCAATAAAAAAAAGGTTGAAGATTCAAAACATGAAAAGAAAACTTTAAACTAAATAAAAGCCAATGAAGTTCCATCAGATATAAATATATCTGAAGTAAGAGAATTACAGCGATTGACAGCTTCAATAAATCACTTACATTCACTTTAATTTGTTAAAAAATCAATTGTTCGTTCACATTATTTAAAAATGAAAAAATCAGTTGATGAACTGATATTATGAAAGCTAATTTTTCAAAAGCTTCTAATGATTAACAACGTGTTTTATTAGCAGTGTCAAACAATTACTTCACTGTAGTCGCGAATGAAACAACCGCTTTATTTTTGGCATTTTTATTTTTGGAATTCTGTTTTTATATGTTTAATATAAATAACGCGTAATAATAACAACAGCCTACAATCATTCATAAAATTGCAGTAATTCGCGAAGGATAAATCATGTGAGCAAACCATTAAATGACACGATGCTGAATGCAAAAATGGGATGAAGAGTCGGAAAGGAGAGCGTATACGTGACCCGCATCGCAGCACGAAAAAAATGAGAAATTCAATCGCGAGTGATCGCGCCACATAAGACGACGACGACGTTCCGCACGCGGTCATTTCTAAAGGCAATCTCTAAAATAAACGTTGTAAAAAAGACGACAGGAAATGTCGATGTCGTAGGTGTCGGTGGCCTTATTGGCTGCTATATACCTATACATGATATATATACTCTCGCGAACACCACTCGTGCACGTAGACACACACACACGCGCGCGCGCACATATAGCGACAGAGACCTCAATGGAAGTGTGAGTTTGTGTATATAAACATGGTAGCGTGTGTGTGTGTGTGTGTGTGTGTGTGTGTGTGTGTGTGTGTGTGTGTGTGTGTGTGTGTGTGTGTGTGTGTGTGTGTGTGTGTGTGTGTGTG
>CACVKI010143967.1:0-10808 GCA_902732785.1 Trichogramma evanescens
TTAAGTGATCTATGAATTGATGAATCGATAGGTTGAATCGATCGCGCCATCTACACGTGTAGTTTGTAAGTTTGAATTTTGTCCTGTATTATCATAAGAGCCTAGGGACTTTATTGATGTGAATCGTGGGGTACAGATCACCTTAAATAATCTCAAAACAATTGTACATAAGTAACAAATGTGTCCTTAAATTTTGTGAAATTTTACATCATTCCAAACATAGGGCCAGTAAACGTGCTAGACAGTCATTTTGACCTCTCTAACTATATAAGGGTCATCTTTCAGAACTAAGGTACTCGATTTTTACCCGTAGAATATTCGAATTTTAATTGCAGCCTCGCTATGACAATAGTCGCACACGAAAATCGTAATAGTAAAATAAAGTGTCCCCTCCGTGATCGACGAGTTTTCGAGCTAGCACTTTTTGTTTTTGACTCTCGTGGCATAAAAACGTTCGTTTTTAAAAACAATTTTTGTGAGTGATCGGAAAAAAAATTTTCAACTTTGTTGTCGTCGTGAAATTTGATAAAACCGCCATTTGCCCCCTCCGCGAGTGTCCCCTCCGTGACAAAATTTCATCTTTGCAATAAGAAAATAAACGCATTAGATGATGGTCGATAATAAGTAAATATTCCATAAAAAAACAAAAAATCAAGTGTCAGAAACTACGGGGGTCCGGAAAAATCTAACTTAAAATAGAAGAAAGTAAGTTTTTCGGTTTTTCCAATAATGCCCATTTTACCGACTCCAAATATAAAACTTTTGAAATAATGCACCATATTTCAAATCAACCCACCTATAGGTGGGATTCAAAATTTTTTAAACTTATCTGCGTGATCGATTATCAAATTTTTATCGTGTGTCAAGGACTCGTGTAAAATATAAAAATGGGGGTTAAATCTTAGTAAGGTAGCTTTAGAATAGTTGCAAGACACCCGTCTAGGTTTTTAATCTACTGAACCAATCGTAAAAGCAAATCAACGTACGTAAGATTTAAATTTTGAGTAACTGTATGTTTAAAACGTGCTTCATGCGCGTCAATTTTTCTATTCGTGTTTCAAGGTTGGTTTAAGATTCAGAAATAGTAAGTTTTAAACACGCATCAGGCACGTAAATTTTTTCATTCGCGTTTTGAGGTTATACTCAAGTACTAACTATCTGTTGACAGTAAGCAACGATAACGATTAACGTTAAGCAGGTGTCGCACTCGAAAACATACGCGATTTTGCACAAATGAATGTGTTGTATGGATATGATCGTAATTCACGTTTTGATTTCATTTTTTATTTCATAGAATCTTCTTCGCTCGGATTGGGAACTTACACGTTAACTGTAGGATCAAAGCTGTAAATTTTCTCGAGCGTGTAAATACAATCTTTCTAGCATGTGTCTTGAATAAATCATCGATTCCTACTGGAAATGTTGCGATTTACTATCAGCAGGTGTCAAACTCGAAACGATACGCAATTTTTTACGAATAAATGTGTCGTATAGATAAGATCGTGACTGAAGTTTTGATTTGGTTTGTTATTTCATAGAATCTTCGTCTTTCGGATTCGTGACTTACACGTTTACTGTTCTATCAAAGGCGTGGATATGCTCGAGGGTGTAAATACAATCTTTCTAGCATGTGTCTTGAAAAAATCATCGATTCCTACTGGCAATGTTGCGATTTACGTTCAGCAGGTGTCAAACTCGAAACGATACGCAATTTTTTACGAATAAATGTGTCGTATAGATAAGATCGTGACTGAAGTTTTGATTTGGTTTGTTATTTTATAAAAATCTTCGTCTTTCGGATTTGGGACTTACACGTTTAATGTTCCATCAAAAACTTGGATTTTCTCGAGCGTGTAAACTCAATCTTTCTAGCATATGCCTTGAAAAAATCATCGATTCCTTCTGGCATCGAGCGAGTTACGTTCAGCAGGTGTCGAAATCGAAACGATACGCAATTTTTTACGAATAAATGTGTCGTATGGATAAGATCGTGATTCACGTCTTGATTTGGTTTGTTATTTCATAGAATCTTCGTCTTCCGGATTCGGGACTTACACGTACACTGTTTTATCAAAGTCGTGGATTTTCTCGAGCGTGTAAACTCAATCTTTCTAGCATATGCCTTGAAAAAATCATCGATTTCTCCTGGCAATGTAGCGATTTACGTTGAGCAGGTGTCAAACTCGGAAGGATAAGCAATTTTTTACGAATAAATGTGCCGTATGGATGAGATCGTGATTTACGTTTTGATTCGGTTTGTTATTTCATAGAATCATCTTCTCTCGGAATGGGAACTTACACGTTGAACGTCCATCAAAGTCGTGGATTTTCTCGAGCGTGTAAATACAATCTTTCTAGCATATGCCTTGAAAAAATCATCGATTCCTACTGGCAATTTAGCGAGTTACGTTCAGCAGGTGTCACACTCGAAAACATACGCAATTTTTTACAAATGAATGTGTTGTATGGATAAGATCGTGATTCACGTTTTGATTTGGTTTATTATTTCATAGAATCATCTTCTTTGTCAGATTGGGAACTTACACGTTTACTGTTGAATGAAAGTCGTGGACTTTCTCCGGCGTGAAAATACAATCTTTGTAGCATATGTACCTACATATGTCTTGAAAAAATCATCGATTCCTTCTGACAGTGTAGCGATTAACGTTTAGCAGATGTCCCACTCGAAAACATACGCAAGTTTTCACAAAGGAATGTGTTGTATGGATAAGATCATGATTCACGTTTTGATTTGGTTTTGCTTCTTCATAGAGGAAGTTCTGTGATAGGCTTCAAAATGAGATTTCGAACCAGACGTCGTAAGACAATTTGTTTTACATATTTGGAAACTACATTGAAGTACCAACAATTGTCTGTATGGTTGTGTTTGTCTTTTTGGCCTTTTGGCTAAGATAGAAGATAGTGATAGAATGATAGGATGATAGGATAGGTAGGTAGGTAGATAGGATTACCTAGATAGGCAATCGCTATCAATTTAACATAGGATTATGACTAAAATTATGTATCAAATTTTAACAATAAAATACGAATTTTCCTTTTGATAACCAAACCCTTTCATTAAAAATAGATGTTTTACATCTATATTATTTTTTATGAGGAAGCTCTTTGCCAATAAATTGGCAGCGGTTTTTTTGTTGCTATTGGAGCTAGAGCTGGAAAATTTTTTTATTTTTTTCCCCAAAATTTTATTGGGTTATCTGGTCTGTCAAGTTTAGGTAACTTATAAAAATTGTAATAGCTTGGGATGGAGATTGTTTTGGTCAGGGATCGAATGATCTTTAATATTTTTTTCATGTATTCTTTTCTCATCATCCAAATCCCAAGAACTGGGCAATCGTGCCTTTATGGTTGGAGGAGATGAATCTTTTTGAGGTAAATTTTGATTTTCTGTGACATTTCTGATTCTTAATTCTGACTGGATACGCCATTGCACGCGTTCTACTGCCATTGCATTTGTGAAAGACTCTTTTTTAAATCTAGGATCGAAAAATGTTGCTTCTGCAAGCAATGGTATATACAATATATTGCCAAGGCACCCTCAGCACATTTTGGTACTGCAAATCGCTCAATATCTTCACCGCTGTCCGCAAATTTACGCCAACGTGGCGTTCCCAGTCACGAATGAGGAGAAACGATTGCTCGCTTGCCAAAGCATTCAGAATGCACCACAGTCGCCGGCCGTAAGCTTTCAGGTCTGACCTTGCTAACCTTTGCTCATTATCATCGATGCTGGATCATCGATCTATCACGTTGAATTTTGGAGAGAGGTATTTAACGTCGTCAACGACCTCTACCGCCTCTATCCTCTCATTCATAGACTGGCTACTTTTACGCAACCACGAGTTTAATTCCAGTATATTCCGTGCGCTTCTCGTCCTTTTTTCAGATTTTTCATCGAACGCAAACTTGTTGGATAGAAAATACGCAGTGAATGAGCGATGACGACTATGTTCCGTGAATGCTGTAAATGCGATAAAGGAGGTGTATAAGTGTTGGCACCCCCCCCCCCCCTTCCACCCCCACAGAGAGCCGTCCGAGACCGATTGTGCAATTTCCTTACCTGCGTCGATGTTTGCGTACGCGTGAACGTACGCAATAAGTGGGAACATCTTCGGATAACGGCACCCGTGGAAAAACCTAGTTTGCGAGAGAAAATAATTTCTCTCCTGCAGAAACTGTTTACCCAAAACCTTCTGTATTTGCGGATAGCGTAAGACTATGTACTAGCCTAAGATTATCATCAGCATATTTTAATACTTCGGTAAGTTCTGAATCTTCTAGAATGAAGAATAAATCCGTATGCACGTCTACGAAGAAAAAGAATACTTTTATTTTAAACCCATAGCATTAAGTAAAACATAACCTTTTTTGGAACTTAACCTTGAAAAGTGCAGTTAAATCGTTGAGATCGTTGTATCTGGCAAAAAAAGTGTTCATTTTTTCACAAACATAAAACTGAGTTATCAAAAAGTTATTAACTATAGCGACACAAGACCGTACGCAATAAAACTTTCACTATATACAGCAACGCAAAATCAAAGTCACAACCTCCGCAGCAAAAACTTAGCACGCGGTAGCAGTGAAAATTCACACTGATGCCAAGACAACAGATCCGTCCTTCAAACATGTGAATTCATGGCTTTTTCGCATGATTTATGGCTGAGCGGCGTGAGTCGGTGGCGTGCACACCATGAAAGGCTCACAGCGCCAGCATAGGGGGATTCATGAGACTGCGCCGTGAAACTGCTTTCAGTGCATGCACACACGCGGACATAGGTTGGGACACAAATACGCGCACACATTCACAATAATAATCTTCTAAATTTTGCTTCCATTTCTTCGCCCTTAGATCCATTTTTTGCTGCACTGAAAAAAACCGTCCATGGTATTTGATAACTTCATGAATAAAAATTACATTTGCTATGTATTGAATGCGAGATCGTCTTCGTGTCTGCATCTATCAAAATATGAAGGTTAAATGACAATCGATTTGGATAAACAAATAAACTCGACTCTCAGCAATCGATCTTTGCCGCAGGCTAAGCGATCGCTGAATCTGTCTAACAGTTAGCATAACCCGCCTGTTTAGAAATAGTCAAGGAGAGAAGATCTAATAATTTAATTGCTTAGAATGCAATTACCGTGGAAATATTCTGAGAGTCATTGCCCAATGGCTGTGCACAAAAGGGTAAACTGTAACTCAACACACGCGAACCTGCTTGCTATACCTTCTCGCTGCGTTCGTGCGTGCGGCAGAGATGGCAGCCTTTTTTAATGCCTACCTTTGCTGACTGTAGTAGGCCGAGTGGGGGTAAAGTCAGCGCGTTGTATAGGCTTGCTGGTGTAACAGAGATGGCTAGATAGTTTTGTGACTCCGGCGGTGCGCGCGATGTTACGCTTGTGCTCTAGCGACGCCGTGCGCATAAGTCGCCTTGTTTTTGCGTTCGTTTAGTTTCACGAATTGCGCTCGCGTTAGTCTCGGATACGGCCGTACTCTTCGTGTTTATGCTGTTATTTTTGTTATCACTAGTTGCCGCTCAGCGCGCTACGCGTGCATGTTACAATACGGCATGTAGCATAAAAATTGAATAATAATTTTTATTTATCATTTTTGTTTATAATGTAATTGTTTATAATTTATATTTTTTTTTCAATTTGAATAATATTTTTATTCATTTTTAACCATTATTACATAGTATTACACATAGTATTTCAATTAATATCAATAATCATATATTATTTATAGATATTTTTATAAATTTCATTGTGTGACATAATCAGTTATTTCTGTTAAGTATTCAAACGATGCTTTTTCTTGTTTTTTTTAAATGATATCTTTGTCGCTTTCTACTAATAGGTACTGCAAAGAATTTTTTCTTTGAATAATGTTTCCTTTGATGATGATTTATGACCTTTGTGGAAGAGTCCTTCATCATTGAATTTTCGGACTTGTATTTCAATTTTTACTCCTCCTTCGGTTATGCTTCCTACATAAATATTTTGAAATTAAGACTTCAAATGCTAAAAGTTGTTTTTTATGTAGGCTTCAACTCCTGAAAAAAATTTACATTAATTTAAAATCTTTTGATGTTTATTTTTATTTTGATGTTTACTTAAGCTTTAAAAGAAATACTACCGAAAATCGCGATTCTCGCGTATATGAGGAGCGTGGAGTGACGCTGCTCTCGTCTGCCATACTTGCCATTCGGAGCGCGGCATGCGCTCCTCGATTTTACATTCAATTTCAAATATGATAAGTTTATTAATAAATCAATTAATTATATTTGACTTTGAATGTCGAGTAAAATTTATTTAAATTCCAAGTTTTTTCGATGTTCGGTTAACGAAATATTTGCGATATTTGATCAATTTTGGAAAAAATTCGAAAAATGTCAATTTTGGGCCTCTGAAAAAAGGTCATAAAAGGCCCCAAATATTCTTAAAAATTTTTTCGCCATTCCTCACATGCCAAACAATGTGTTCATCGTGTTAGATATGAAAAAAAAATCTGACCAGTTGAGTTGACAGAGAATCGGCCATATAATCATGAAATTCATGAACATGTGTGGTCGCTGCGCTTGCAAACGCGGGTACTCTGCCGAACGCCGACCAATCATAGCGCGCTAAGCAATCGGACGTTACTAAAAACGTACGATCCGTAGTCCGTACGGACGCTTAACATCTCGTCCCCAACGCGCGTAAAGAAGTTTCACTTCGATAACATTCATATTATATAGAAAACTCGAATAAAAAGTCTCGCGGTGCGGTGTGGTCAGGGCGGCATGCGGCGATGGCGCGGCGATGGCGCGGTGACGACGTCCCTCGGCGCTCTTTGCACGCCACAAGCGCTTAAAGCTTCTGCGCAGTATAATATATACCGACGTGCGGCTCCGCGTGCGCATTCGAATACGTGCATTATGATTTATAGCTGCCGAGATCGGTTTTTTTTTCTCTCCCTCTATATACCCATGAAATAGTCTTACGTCACAGACGAAATCCACTCGTTCTTCAATTTTCGACTTTTATGCGCTCGCGCCCGGCACATTACCTTTTCGATAAGCTCTTCTATCTACCTCCCCATGGGGGGGTTGTACGTATACATATATAAGGTATGAAATATTTTATAACTTTTCGTGCGTTATTTGATGAACGACGTCGCGAACGGCAAGGAGGCAAGAGCTCGCGCACCCATAGCCCACAGACAGACGGATAGATGCAGCGGCGCACGAATAAGAGAATCGGTTTCTTTGCCATTCAATTTTTCTTCTTTACTCCCTGCAAACGTTCATGCATGTATGCATGCGAGAAAAGAGCATACATATATATAAGGGCAAATATAGCTCTCGAGCTCCTCATATATATACGACAAATCGTTAGATAAGGTGTATGTGTGCGCGTGAGTATGTGCAGGAGCTTTACTTTACGATATCGACTTTAGCGAAGAAGAAGAAGGGCGAGTATGAGGGCGCAAAGTCGAGTCTAATCACACGCGCAGCTCTGCGTAGCCGAGCGCTGCACCTTACAGAGCTGTGCTCGACTCAAATACGTAGATTTGCGATTATATATAGTATACCCGGCGAGTGCACGTTATGGCTGGTGTGCAGCAAGTTCGTTTAATTTTCCTCACGGGTATCGTTGCAGCTTTTTTTTTTTATTCTATATTGGAGAAATTTAGAGTTTCGCATGCATTAGCCGATTTTAAGAGACGAGCTGCATTTTCCGAGATTAATTATGAAAAGTATATAAGCGCGAGCTCGAGTTGTTTTACAATTTTTTTTTTTACTTTTAGATTAGAGAGAGAAAAAAGATGGGGAATATAGAGACACGAGTATATAACGTATTAAGCTCGTATATATACGCGAGCTTTAGCGAGCTTCCAGTGTATATAAAGTCAATCCGAGGAAAAGAAAATTTTAAATTACGAATAAAAAAAAAGGGAGTAGGAGATACGGACGAGATAGAGAGCTCAAAACCGTAAAGGGATTTATTACCTATATTCACTTTCGGGAACAAAACAGACGTACACACACACACACACACAGACATACATACGTACATACACACGGAGGGCTGCCTCGCGTCTAATCAAGAAACGAGGCGAACTTCCTCGCTAATGCTATTGAGCCATAAAATACAAAGAGAGAGTTGAGAGGGAGAAAAGCTTTCGCGATTGGACCGCGTCGTATGCCGCGCGCGGCGCGCCGTGATACAGAGAGCGACGCGCTGCACTAGACTACTGCTCGTCGTCGTCGTCGTCGTCGAATGGCTTTTCGCAGCGCGCGCGCAATCTATCAAAGGGCCATTGTCAAAGCATTGGCAGTTTATCGCGGAGTTAAAGCGCCCGCCGCTTGCGCGCGCGAACATCAAACGAGATTATCGGCTGCGCGAGCTCGAGGCACGACGTAATAGACTCGAGGCTTCGAGCGCACACATACGACACACCGAGGCAAGTATACAATCGAGCGTCGATCCAAATCGAAATATACTACTGAAATCGTAAGCTCGCTCTCTCTCCCCCCGCCTGCCTGTCGAGAGAGTTTCGCTAAACTATACCACTGCTACTACCGCTGCGGACGAATCTTCCAACTCCCGTGTATATGCGATATAATTCTCCCGGACTAATTGATTAAGGCGTAACGATCTATTATCCGTGTAATCCCGGCAGAAGTGCTCGCGCGCGAGCTTCGATTTGATAGACGCGCCCTTACACTGCGTATATCGCTAAGTCTCTGTGCAGCATCAGCAGCAGTAGACGTGAAATATAGGTATACGCGCTTTTCCTTCTCTCTGTACTATAAATACGAATGGCCAATGTGTTGTTGGAAAGCAGCAGCTCTCAGCGCGCGCGTGAAAAACTTTTTCTCTCTCTCTCTCTCCCTTTCTCTCTCCTGTACGCGTGTCAGCCGCCAGCATCGCGCGCACGCCGTGATTTCCAAATGACACTGCGTTCCTTTCTTTTTCTTTCTCTTTCTTATTCTTTCTTTTTTTTTTTTTTAGTCGTCGAGCCCGCACACACACACACACACACCTCGGCCATTCTTTTTGAGCCAAAGGACCGTAAATAAGACAAGTTTGTAGCGCACGGGCGCGAGAAAGAAAGAAAGGAACGAAAAATAAAGAAAAAAAAGGAAAGAAAGGGAGAGCGAGAAAAATCACGAAAATCTCCATTAGAACTAAAAGCCAAGTTTTTCCAGGCATCGCGGTGGCAACAAGCTTACACCGCTCTTTCTATCTTTTTTCTCTCTCTCTCTGTCTCGCTCTAATATTTTTAATCCGGTAAAAAGCGGGGGAACGAATGCTCTCTCCTTGGAGTAGAAGTTTTCCACTTTGACAATTATTACCCTGCGCGCGCTTGAGCTCTCTCTCTCCCTCTCTCCCGCGTATACAGGCTCTGGCAGGCAAACTCTCATTTTTTTTCTTTTTCTTTTATTTTCCGAATCGCGCGCAGAGAAATTTTCGAGCTGTCGGTTGCCAGCCACGCGCCTGCCTGCCTTCACGCAGGGTCTCTATCTTCTCTCTCTCGCACGCCGTAACTTATGCATTATTTCGGAAAAATTCCCCGAGCAATTTTTCAACGGCGCGAGAATCCGTGCGCGCGTATACACACGCACACATAAGAGAGAAAGTGCGAGACGGGTGCAGCAGCGGCACATATTATACTGCAGCCAACGAAAATGGATCATTTTCACTTTGCCCCATGGCTGCCTGGGCTGGAGAGAAAAAAAAGAGAAGGTGCAAGGGAGAAAAAATGACGCGTGCTTTCGCGCGCGAAAAAAATGAAACGCTCTCACTTTGCGGGGGGGCGTCCATCTCTTCATCTTCGTTTATGTATATACTCGTAGCTGCGAATTTATGATCTTATATTATATAATATACAGGGAGTCGTTGTGTACCTGCAGTTCGGTAGCAGCAGGAGCAGCAGCAAAAGTTATACAGAGAAAAAAATATACGAAGGAAAATATAGGCTGCGTTTCGGTTACAGCCCCACGTGTGCATACAAGGTGGAATATGAAAAAAAAATAGGAAATATACGATTTTCGGGTGCAATATGTACATCTATTAGAAGGAAAGGCGGGTCGGATATTATATATACCTATACGCGCGGATACGTGCCACGTACAGCGCGCAGAGCGAGCGAGGGATAATATTATTTTTTCTTCAGCTCGCAGAGCGCGGTAAGACGCGACGATGAAAGTAGGTTGAAATTAGCATACGCACACGGTTCTATTATATATAAGAAGAGCTCGAGCGAGCGTATATCGCATGCATTTGCCATATATACGGCGGAACAAATGTGCCCTTACAAAATGTGTGCTCTATACTTTTTCACGCGTGAAGCGAGAGAGCAAAGAAGACGAAAAAAGAAAAATATACATAGGTGCACGCAGAAACAAGCCCCGAAAAAAAAGGATCCACTGCACACTGTGCACGTGCATATGGTGCATTATTTCAAAAGTGTGATATTTGGAGTGGGTAAAATGGACAATATTGGAAAAACCAAAAACTTACTTTCTTCTATTTTGAGTTTAATTTTTCCGGACCCCCGTAGTTTCTGACACTCGATTCTTTGTTTTTTCATGGAATATTTACTTTTTATCGGCCATCATCTAATGCGTTTATTTTCTTATTACAAACATGAAAATTTGTCACGGAGGGGACACTCACGGAGGGGACAAATCGCCCTTTCATCAAACCCCGGAGTATCCATATGAGGTCGTGGGTCCCTGTCAAATCTCATGAAATTTTGCAAATAGATAGATTTTGACTTTCTGAGCAAAAGTCAACAT
>CACVKI010143969.1:0-13635 GCA_902732785.1 Trichogramma evanescens
CATATACTTTTTTTACTTTCAAAAAAAATGTAATTATTAGCCATTGGAAAATGTAGAAGCAGTCAGCAGACTGTTATTGACATTTGATCCGGGCTCGCGCACGAAACAGAGAGAGACAGAAGATATGCCGAAACCCACGTGTTGCGAGTGGTGGCGTTACTGTACACCTATAGCCATGTAAACAAACAAATTTCTGCTAGATGTACTCTAACCAAAGAATAAAACGAGTATCAATAGATGGCGCTACCAACTTATGAAAGTCTCAAGATTCATGAGAGAATGGCAACGATATATCTTTGAGTTGTTTCATTCATTTTTTCTAAATAATCGTAAAAGTATCGGTACTAAATAGACTGTACATCACGGTACAGTTAAAATTTTTAAATTCCGATCACGGCACTGAAAAGCTGAGGAAAAATCCTATAAAAAAAGTCAATAAAAAAAAATTTTTTTTTTGAGATTTTAGGTACCTTTCCCCCCTTAAAGCATCAATTGAATGTAATATTTTAATTACACGTATTGGCAAATCAACTTTTAAATTTTCTCATAGAATAACCGGCACCTATCTGAGTAATAAAATATTTCACATGGTAGGAAGTTATCAAAATATGATAGTTATTTCTCACTTTATTTAAACAATCATTTTCTATAGTTGAATGACGTGTTTAGTATGAATTTATTCTCTGCATTACTTCATAATAAACTAGAAATTATTGATCTCATGTAAAAACAACCAGAATAAATAAAATCAAGGACAGGCCTCCAGTTTTTATTTCAATTATCAGTTCTTTTAAGATTTCCAAACATCATTAGACTTGATTGAACTATTTAAATCAAAATTACTGTTTGTACAAATTTACATGCAATAAATCTACAAATTATGACAAAGAGCTATGCTTAGGAAAATCAACTACTTTAAGCTGTACTTGCTAAAATTTTTATGAAAATAATGAGCACTAATTAAACTTAAATGTTTTCAATGTTATTGTTGTATATTATAGCAGAGTAACCAGCAACGCTTAACCAAAAAGTTATATTGAACTATACTAGAGCTGAACTGTTGATTTTGCAAAATTTCCGATTGAAAATCATCAAAATCGGAAGTACAAAATATACAAATAAATTATTATTGTAAATATAAGTATAAAATTTGCTTACCAGATCTGTCGATGACCTAGCCCGTTTCAATTGCTTCCGAGCATAATTTGAAAAATCCTCTTCTTTTCCAGTTTTGTAATACATTTTTTTAAATGATTTTTCTCTTCGGGCCATTTTAATAAAGTTATTTTAATAAAAATGTTTTGTTAAAAATATATACAATATAGCTGTTACGAATTTTACGATACAACGGTTTGTTCAGTTTGAAAACAGCAAAATCACACGAGGTGGCATTGGAGATTCACGCGGCAAACGGCCAGCAGTTTCAGCTGATTATATACAGAATATACCTGTAGCACTGACTACAGCGTGAGTGACTATACTCGCTTTTGGTGTATGCCGTGTTTAGAACGGTGCGCTTGGTATGGCTATACTGACCGCGGCATACAACGCGCTCGTGCTCGAAATACATTCGAACCTCGGTCCTCGACTTGTTTCGACAAGTGAAGTATCCTTTGTCTGCGAGTCATCGATCATCATTGTGTGCGCCAATAGAAATATATAAACCCAATACATCATTGTGAGCATAGTATAGGGAATACGATAAAGGACTTAGAGGTAAAAAAATGTTGAAATATTGCAAAATACGTGGCAAAGGCGAGACGGAGTGCCATACTGTACGCACTTCTTCTATAAGGAAAAGAGTGTTAAAAAATAACCAATATGAGTACGAGAAATTTGTGCCTAATCATGCAAAGGATTTTAGTGAAAATAAATGGTATTTAGTTAAGTAGAAATGCACTATTGATAATTGTGGAAGTAGTGATCAGCCACACGCTCATTATTTCCCATGTAACGTTTTGTGTATAGGAGGTTAGTTGAACAAATTTTTGACAATCATATTTATGTTAATTATGATCTGCATGTATAGTTATAACTGCAAGTAATTATAACCAAACAATTTATACAAAAAAAAGAATCATACGTTCTGTAATGAAATGATTGTTTTCTATTAATTTAAAGCTCATGACTGCCAAATGCTATTACTCTTCTGTATTTATTACTTTCTGAAATTTATTGTTTGTAAATTTTTATTAACTGACCTTGTGCAATAATTATTTTTGATCTTATTATAACTATACATGAGAATGTTGGTTAATGTTTTATAGTGCCCAGTTACATTTTCTAAAATTTTGACGATGCCTTTCTGAACTGTTTTATTAATTCATCACTTTGATTTTTTATTTCAGATACAAGAGAAAATGTTAAAAAAGCCAAAGTAAGATTTCCTAATATGAAAAATGCTTCATCAACGTATAGCTATTCAAGTGATAAAGTACATACTTTATACCAATGATTTATTATTCATACAATTTATGCAGATTTATTCATAGTGATATACATTTTTTATTTACAGACTGAAAATGCTGGTAATAAGTCGAGTGAAAGTGATGAAGAAATGCGAACCAATATTATTCAAGAATTTCAACAAAAAAAATCAAGAAATGTTAATAACAATTTGACTAAGAAGGATCAACTGAACATACCTCCAACGCAACAAGATTTGCAACATCAACTTGTAGAAACTCAGCAGCCAGACTTAAATGACAAAGGTGTGAATGTTAATAATAATTCTCTTGGAAATAATCAAGATAACATTGCTACACCTAAACGTGGAAGAGGCAAGCCACAACGCACTGATCAAACTTATCAACAACTTCAAAATGGAGAGAATATTTCTCAGCTGCTTGGCTTAAGTGATGAAAATGAAAATATTATTAATAATTCTCTTGGAAAGGATCAAGGGAACTTTCCTCTACACAAACGTCAAAAAGACAAGCCACAACGCAGTGATCAAAATGATCAACAACTTTTACCAAACGAGAACGGCTCTGATGTAAGTTTCATTCAAGAGAACTTTGATGACTTATTGGCAAGAGAGGAGAACATACAACGTACAATCAAACCACGTCTACAGGGAAAAACTTGTGAGTTAAATTTACTTGAATATATTATTTGTATACATGACTTCAAATTAATTATATTTAAATCATTAAATCACAGCAATCCACAAATTAGATACTTTGGGCAAAAGACATCAGATAATAACTGTACCTAATAAGAAACCTAGAGTAAGTATACTTTTTTACATCGAATTGTTTTTCCAATAATTAATTTACAATAATTTAAAATTCATTTTATGTTAATTAATACTAATTTGTTTTTCAGATTTACCTTGGACTTGATGTTTTTGTTATGTACCGGACTCACTTTTCCTTGCACGGGCCCCTGCGCAGGCGCGTCGATGATAGAGATGCAGGTCGGTACGGAAGCGATGTTTTTGTTCGGTTGCCGATGTGGGTTCGATTCCCGATGAACGCGTTGAAACGCGAAGAAGACGCAGATGTACTCCTGGTGGCGATGGCGCGTAGCGATGAAAATAATGACCTCAGAGAGGTGGGTCGACGTTGCCTCGACTCTCGCGAGGAGGGCTTACGTCGGGGGAGGTCACGCCAACAGAATACAACAGACTCGTTGATATTCATTGTACGCGTGCTCCGCTCGTTCGAGCCACAAGCTTGGAGCTTGCAAGGGAGGTCAATGATCCACGAGTCGTGAGACTCAGGTGGCGCGACTCTTTCCTTTAGGCAATCTGGCCTGGGCCAAGGGTCGGCGAGACGCTCGCCTGGGTTGACACTCGAGCCCGAGGTCGATCGCAAGGAGGAGAAGAGGGAATATCGGCGCTTGGTGTTCAATTACTGCACCGCGATATTCTCGTTCGATGAACTATGTCCGTTAACTAACACTGAGACGAAGTTCGTTAATCGCTCTCGAGGTAAAGTCCACAAACCAGCTCCGCGGTCAAGTCCTTCACTTCAATAGGATATTCTCCTATTAAAGTTCAAGTCCAGCAGAGATCGGTTATGTAACTATATCGCATGTCGATTAGCCAAGAGCTTGGGGATGCTCAAGTGGTTGTTCAAGAATGAATGACGACGCGACGAAGGGCTGCGCTCTTTATATACCCGTCAGGATGTCGGGGGCGCGAGGAGGAAAAGGAGGGGAGCCACCGGTTTTTTTGGTGGCTGGAGGGCAAAGGAGGGAGCTCCAATGATTGTTCAGTAGGCGGAGTTGCGCCGATTTCGGAGAAATATCGTTTTTGGTTGGAAATTTCGGCGGCGCCGTTTCATCGCGGATTCGGGGAAATTGCCTGTCTCGGTACGCATTTGGCGGCGGCGTCCCTCATCTCGCGCTCGGGAAACTTCGGCGGCGCCTTTTCATCGCGAATTCGGGGAAATTGGCGGCGTCTTTCATCTCGCGTTCGGGAAATTTTGGCGGCGCCGTTTCATCGGGGGAAATTGCCTGTCTCGCATTTGTTCGGGAAATCGGCGGCGTCTTTTTATCGCGAGTTTGGGAAATTTCGGCGGCAACGTTTCATCGCGAGTTCGGAGGCATTTCCAGGAGGTCCTTTTTGATCGTGGCCATCTCCTCGAGTGCGGGTGTCTGCTTTCCTATCTTGCCGATCCTCGGTCTTCCTCTGGTTGGCAAGGTAGGTTGTGTGTGAGCGTGTGCGTGTGTGTTTCGGGCTCCGCGCACGCGTTGTGCTGACTGGGCGGTCAGTACATTACAGCTCCATCCCCTCGCAGAAATAAGCACCCATGGTTCTTATTTCGGTACCGCGCCATTAATACGGGTTGGAGGCGTCGCGGGTGGATAAAAAGGAAAAAGGGACAAAAGGTAAAAGGAGAAGAACAAGGTGTGATACATCTTCCCTTATTGCGTCTCCTAGAAATTGTGGTATGTGCCGATGCGGGTGGGTTTTATTATTGCTGCGTGCACGATTTCTTTTGGTCTTGGTCGGGTTTCCTGGATCAAGTAATTGGCCTGTCCGCTGTGCTGGCCGGGACCGGGGTGCCTATCGCCGGTGACATACGCAAGTGGAAAAAGGTCTCGCTGTTGTCAATTTTGATCGGCGCCGTCGTTCGTGATTCGGGAGCGAGAAGATAAAAAAAAAGGGAGAAGGAGGAGCCGGGCGATGTGCTGATCGTGTTCTTCCTGCTGCTGCCGGGTTTTGGATCGGCGCCGTTTTTCCGGAGAATTGTGAAAGAAGGGAAAAGGAGGAGCCGAGCGAGGTTTGAGCTCCAATGCATATTGCGAGAGAGAGAAAGTGTTCCGAAGCATTTTTGGAAAGCTTGCTGCAGCGTTCCTTGTATGGCTCCGATGGCTCCTTTTCTTCGAGAAGTAGAGAGAGAAAGAAAGAGAAATAACGATACGTAATTTATTACCTAGAAATTGAGAGGTCGGAGATGGAAAATACCAATTCGATTCTTTTAGTTTATACATTTTCTTTTTATTAATATAAAAGATAGTTGTAATATAACAGTGATTTCGCGAGGTTGTACATTATAACAATTAGTTTTGTTCGAGGATTTTTCCCTTTTTCTTTTTTTTTTATAGTGATACGCGACCTTTTTCGCGCACAAGGCGATTTTACTCGATATCCTCGCGGGTAATCACTGCACCGTTTTGTTTATTGCCTCTGGCCGGCCTCAAACACCAGGCCCTGGAGCATCTTATAGTGTTCGAAAATACATATAGGACCGCACCAGATACACTTGATCGGGGCGTTGATTTTCCATAGATCGGCCTGACATCCTTGGCACCTTTCAATTATCATACGACGCACGTCGGCCTCGTATCCCACAAGGTGATGGTGGGTGATCCTGTAGCCTGTGCGCCAAGTGGCTGTGACCCTCTCTCCACAGCACAGGAGTCCCACGGTTTCGGCGTGCGGTGAGGTGATAAGCACCGCCTGGGCGTGGACCGTGCCCCGCATCCGCTCGTTGGTCACGCGGATTCGGCCCTCGCGGAAGCGGCGGAGCAGCTCCATATCCTCGCCCACGGCGTTGTACAGCGACCAGGTCGCCGTTGCACCCCGCGGCTGTCCTGCTGGCAACGGGATCGCCTGTACGTAGAATGCATGGCGAAGTTGGGGCGCTATTTCTTGTTGTGCGGTAGCTTGATTGACCGGTTCCTGGGCGGCGGCGGCTTCGATTATTTCTTCGTGCTCACGAACCATCATTCCTCCGGCCTCGACTTGGTCATTGCTGATGGCTCGAGCTTCGCCTACCTCCGCTGCGTGGTCTATCTCCCCGGGTGCATCTGCACCTTCTTCGTGGTTCTCGTCGTCATTGGAGAAGACGACCTCATTCTTTATAACGAGATATTTTATGTCAGAAATCATTTTTTTTGTCCCTTTTTTTTTTTTTTTACGTGTGCACTCGGAGGAATTTTTGCCCGAACTGAGGTGCCGTGGGTTTCCTTGAGGAAAATGGCGCGAAGGTGGCGCTTCCGTTCGGTGTTCGGTAGTTTCTTTGGGTCGTCGCGAGAGTAGCGCCGCGTCGCGGAGTAGTTGAGAGGCGGGTGTGCGCGCCGTAATTGTAGAAGGCACGGCTCGGTGTGATAGTTTTTCCTTTTCGACTTAGAATAATTAAACAAGCGTAACAGGGGGCGTATTAAAATTGGGGAATAAGTAGTGAGCTTAAGATTAATTAATTAAACACTCAAATAGATATACGGTATGAAAATTAAAATATATATGTGGCTTAAAATTCAAAATATAGAGGGCGTATTAAATTAAAACTGGGAAAAATAGTGAGCTTAAATAGATATACGGTATGAAAATTAAAATATATATGTGACTTAAAATGTAAAATATAGAGGGCGTATTAAAATTGGGAAAAATAGTGAGCTTAGGCTTAATTAATTAGGTATGAAAATTAAAATATATATGTGGCTTAAAAATATAGCGGGCGTATTAAATTAAAATTGGGAAAAATAGTGAGCTTAGGATTAATTAAATATGGTATGAAAATTAAAATATATACGTGGCTTAAAATGTAAAATATAGAGGGCGTATTAAAATTAGGAAAAATTGTGAGCTTAGGCTTAATTAATTAGGTATGAAAATTAAAATATATATGTGGCTTAAAAATATAGGGGGCGTATTAAATTAAAATTGGGAAAAATTGTGAGCTTAGGATTAATTAAATACGGTATGAAAATTAAAATATATATATGGCTTAAAAATATAGGGGGCGTATTAAATTAAAATTGGGAAAAATTGTGAGCTTACAAAATACAGGGGCTCACCCGTATCGGGGAGTGGGGCATTCCTGACTCTTATTATTATTATTATTTGGGTTTTTTTTTTTTTTTTTTTTTCTTGACAGGTGTGCCGGATCAAACGGATATCGAATAAAAAGGTAGAGTTGAGGCCCCGTCCCCGCCCCAACTCGGTGAGATTCTCCAAAAAAAAGGGTGTAAAAAAAATTCCATTAATCTCTCCCTTATACCTTTTTACTGATATGTGTAGCTGTTATAGTCTTAGGAATGCGTGTTTTAGTTTGTCAACGTGTACGATTTTCGATCGTGATGTACTCAATTCGATCTCTGCATTTCTGTCACCGATTAGCTGTTTGATCGGATAGGGTCCGGTGTAGTGGTCGTCTAGTTTATCTGTCTTGTGTTCTTTTAATAAGTATACATAGTCGCCAGGGTTGAAAACTCTCACGTTGCTCTTAAGGTCGTAGTAAGCTTTCGATTTCTTTTTTGCTTCAATAATTTTGTCGTGTGCTTCTCTCTGTGTGATGTTCAATTTTCTGGCAATGTCGTCGAGTATATCATTGTAGGTTTTGGAGATGGTTGTATTTGCGAATTCGCTCGGGATTCGAGCCTTGCGGGCGAAAATTAACTCGTGAGGCGTGAACCCGTGAGCGGTGTGTATTGAAGTGTTGTATGAGAATACTGCATAACGGATCCAAGTGTCCCAGTGGCTGTCGTTGATGTACATTTTGAGGTACTCGATGAGGCTGTGGTGGCTTCGCTCCAGGGAGCCTTGGTTTGGGGCCTGTAGGCCGTAGAGTGGATCTGTCGGATTTTAAACAGTTTAGCCAGGGTTGAAAATACCTTGCCAATTAAATTCTGGCCCATATCCGTCCTTAGAGTTTGTGGACAGCCAAAACGACAGACGAATTCGTTGGAGAAAGCTGAGGCGATCATGTCGGCTTTAACGTCGGGTAATGGTATTGCTTCGGAGTATTTGGTAAGGTTACATTGCAGGGTTAAAATGTACTTATTTCCAGAGACTGTGAGGGGTAGGGGTCCCTCAATGTCCATTTCGACCACTTCGAATGCGTTGGTAGGGGTGGTCGTTATCTTCATGGGAAATTTTGTCTTGACTCGTGTAAGTTTTTTCGTTTGGCAGTCATGGCATGTCTTGACGTAATTTCGGATTCTGTCCATCATGTTTGGCCAGAAATATCTTTCTCTTATTCGGTGGTAGGTTTTTACCATACCTTTGTGTCCGGCGACGGCGGAGTCGTGTGCTTCGCGTATGATGCCTGGGATGTCTTCTTCCCTGGGGGTGGTTACTTCACCCGTACATATGGTGATGTTGAGGTTCATTTGTGTTGCCAACCCTTCGAGATGCGTTTCAATTGGTAACCAATACATGTCGTCGAGGTGTTCGTTAGATTTGGCAATGGATATGCTATTTTGTCTTAGTTCAATAAGTGCGGCGCCCAAATTCGTCAATATTTCGCATATGATGTCGATATCCGGAATTTCTTCGTGGTTGTTGCGTATAAATAAAGAAAATAAACTGTGCCCGGTAGACAGGCCTGATTCCGTAATGGCACCCACGTTTAGTTGTTGTGTTTTGATAAGTTCGAGGTCTAGATAATTTAGATCGAGCAGTTGCTGCTCCAGGGGTTTGTTGGTGTCGCAATCAACCGAAAAGAAATGTGCGTAATTATCTCGATGCATTAAAAGTGGGTCTCGCGAGTATCGCAAACTTCCGGTAGGGGGGGTGTTTTCGGGGGGAATTTTTCGTCGTCTTTTTTGTTTCTACTACTCGCACGTTTCGCCACTCCACATATTTGCGTTTACATACTTGGCCGGTTGGTAGCAACGATATGCCTGTGATCATGTCGTCGTCTGTGTCGCCACCTTCCGACGACACCTCAACGTTATTAATATTTCTATCACGGTAATCCGGCCCATCCGAGGGTATCGCCAGGTGACTCACCAGCCCATCCAAGTATGAGAATTCCTCCAGGTGGCCTTCCTGCCCATTTGCGTGCAATGGTTCAGCTCGGTGACTAACCAGCCCATCCGAGTGCGAGAAATTCCCCAGGTGATATTCCAGCCCATCCGAGGATACCGCCCAGTGACTTATACGAACCAGCCGATCCTTCGCTCCTCGGTGACAATCACCTGGGTTCAATTCTCCCCGGTGACTATCCTGCCCATCCGCAGCTTCCCCTTGGTGACATATGTATCCACCTGGCTTCGCGAATCTCCCTTGGTGACTTATTTCCAGCCCATCCACGGCTAACCCCCGGTGACCAATTCTACTGTTACTCACTTCGGGACGATCGTTCGCGTATTCGAGGCAATTTATCGCAAATATTCTTCGTTCTATTTCGTGCTCATAATCGTCTATGCATTGTGATACGGGGGTGGGTGGTGAAACGGGTACAGAGTTTCGCGAGAGGGCATCGGCGTTTGCGTTCACTCTTCCGGGTTTGTGTATTATTTCGTAATCGTAATCGCGTAATTTTTCCTTCCAACGAGCCAGCCGTGATGTGGGGTTTTTAAGGTTATGAAGCCAAACAAGGGGTTTATGGTCGGTTACTATAGTGAATTTCCTGCCGTATAAGTACGGTCGAAAATGTTGTACGGTGAAAACTATCGCAAGTAATTCTTTTTCGATAGCGGCATAATTGAGTTCAGCCTTGGCAAGGGCATGCGAAGCGTATGCGATAGGTAGGTCCGAGCCGATTTTCCCTTGGCTTAATATTGCGCCGAGAGCAAAATTCGAGGCGTCAGTCGTCACGACAAAGCTCCGAGAGAAATCGTGAAATTGTAATATTGGTTGCGAACAGAGGATATCCTTAAAGGTTGAGAACGCTGTTTCTTGGGCTTCGTCCCATGCAAATTTGGCGTCGTCTCTTAATAACGCGTGTAGGGGAGAGGCTGTTTTGGCAAAATTCGGGATGAAGCGTCTGTAGTAGCCGGCAAGGCCAAGGAATTGTTTGATGTTTTTCTTTGATTTTGGTCGATGGAAGTCGCGTACCGCGATGACTTTGGGCGGGTCTGGTCTAACTCCATCTTTTGATATGATATGCCCGAGGTAGCCGACCTCTTTCCTTAAGAAGAAGCACTTATCTGGTCGTACAGTAAGTCCTGCGGTTTTGAGACGTCCGAAGAGTTTACTTATTTTTTCCTTGTGCTCCTCTAGGGAGGACGCGTATACGACTATGTCGTCCATGTATATGAAGAGTTCAATGCCCTGTAGACCGGTCAGGACCTTATCCATGAGGGCTTGGAATGTCGAAGGGGACCCTTTTAGGCCCATTGGCATACGCTTGAATTGTAGGTGGTGAAAAGGGGTCGAGAAGGCCGTTTTATGCGCGACACAGGGCTCTATAGGTACTTGGTAAAATCCGGATTGGAGGTCCAGGATCGAAAAATATTTGCTGCTTCCGGGCTGGTCTGGAATTTCTGTGATATTCGGCAATGGGTACGCGGATGCGATAGTCTTCTCGTTTAGCATACGATAGTCAATTACCAGCCTCCACTTTTTCTCGCCGTTCGGCCCTGCCTTTTTGGGCACTATCCATAGTGGCGAGTTGTAAGGGGAATCAGACTCTTCGACAATATCATTGGTAATGAGTTCGGTTATTTGTTTCTGTATCTCATCGCGAAGATAAGGTGGGTGTCGGTATTGCTTTACATTGATGGGTATGTCATCGGTGGTCACGATTTTGTGTGTCGTGGCTCTGGTCATGCTAAGGCGATCTGATGGTAAGTGAAATTGTTGTGGGAATTTCGCGACCAAGTTTATGATATGAGCGCGTTCTTCGGAGTTTAACGAGTCAAGATTTAACTCCTTCAATATTGAATCGATTCTTTCCGTATCTGGCCCGTGTGATGGTTTAATCGTTGGCCTTACGAGACGCACCCGAGCACTGGTCTCAAAGTCATATCTTTTGATCGGAGGGAGGGTGAGGTTAATGTCGTAAGACGTGGAATTGGTAATAAATAAGGGTGCCCGGTGATTTTGGGTTTTTACGAGGCATTCCCCGGCGAAGATGCCGGATCCCGCTTTGATGTGTGGCACATAACTACTTTCTTCTCCGAAGTCGCAATCGATGTTGACTAGGGTTTTTGTGCGAGCGCGCAGATAATAGGTTTTGTGCTCGATGAGGGGTAATTCTCGGAAGGATTGGTCCCCGATAAAGATTCGATTCGCCGCGAAGGATAGGACGGCCTTTTGTGTTCTCAGGAATTCCATTCCCAATATACCGTCGTACTCGATGGGAAAATCGTCCCGCACAATGTCTAAAGGGCAGGGTTTGTCGAAGAATTTGAGAGTTGGCCGCTAGCATCTATTGATATTCTATGCATTAAAACTTTGCAACGATCATCTTGGTACCGACTGTAGAGCGTGTCCCTTTCTGTCATACACCCAAGCTACGAGTTACGTTTGCGAAAAACGATCAGGCGAAAACTTGACATTCACTGCATAAGGCACACTTATGCATAGTACACGTGCTTTCTTTCTTAAAGCGAATGGAAAAAGGCCTCCCAAGCTAGTTTTACTGTATTATATCTATTGGGATCTGACATGAGCATATATGCGGATATAGTAAACAATTAATATACGGAGGTCCAGCGTTATCTGCAGAAACTAAACGACATGGCAACTCTTCATACGCAACTTTACCCCGCGTTACGCGGCGCGTAATCCTTATGTAGAGTTACCCTACCAAGCGCCGCACGTGACATGCAGCGCACTGCTGCTGCCCGCTTGTCTGCGTTACCGACACATACCTATGTACATACTTATCAGTTACGGACTTTGAGAGAAGGCACTCAATAACTTCTTCTCAACAAATGTCTCGGAGATTTAAAATTTGGACCTTTCAATATATGATTAATAAATAAAAGTTATCGAGTATCGTCTCAATCTTCTTCTTACCTCTAAATGCATAATATTCAATCTCTAATTTTACTTGGTTAAGACGACGCCTCCACACGTCTCCAGAATTAGAATCGTACTGTCCATCGGATTCTGCCATGAAAACTTACATTGGATTCGTCGTCGTAACCCAACAAAATTTTGCGCTCTTACACACAACACAGGCGCTTACAAAATAAAATATTTTTTACTAGTTCCTCGAAAATCACTTGCACACAATCTTTTTTCTTTTTTGTTGTTGTTGTATACGCTGCGTCATCGTAACGTTTACAGTATAGTACTGACCATACACATTCACTACGATTAACATGCACCAAAAAAAATCGTAGTGACTTCGATAATTGAACGTGGCCATAGCATCGGGAAACTGGCTGCCGTATTTTGCAATTAAATAATTTTAATAATGACAATAAATAGATTTTTAATCTCAGTTTTTCGAAAATATAAATATTGTGGATAGCATACCTAAATGTTTCTCACGTATAAACAAGCATAGTAACAATAATTGTTTATTAGAAAAAGTAAATTTTTATCACTGGATTGTTTAGCGACGCGACACGTTCAAAACTTTTTCACAATAAATCAACTATTACAGTACGTAATCAAAGCGACCCTACTAAAGTAATTTTTTTTATTTTTGAGTCTACAACTGTTAGTAGCTGAATCGACCGCGCTTTTACAATTATTCACATGACTGAACGTGCATTCGGATGTAACCCAAGTAACTCAGCTCAAATACTTTTTTATAACTTCAGATATACAATCGAAATTAACCGAATCGACTCAGATGGAACAATTTCTTTTTTTTCGGCTAGAATTTGATCGAGACGTCCAGGAAAGTAGAGTCGCGTGAGCTTATAATTTTATTTTCAATAACACGTATTTACATCATATTTATTATGAATGCTAAAAATCATGCCTAAATACTTGTCGGAATATATTTGATTTCATTAATATTTTAGCTACGTAATTGATTATTGATGATTTAAGACAATTTTCGAAAAAAAGGTTTTGAAGTTAGATTCAAATGATGAGGATCAGACTGTCATACTTGCCACTATATAATCTTTTGAAAAACTAATTATTACGATTTTATATTTTATTAGAAAAATTAATGTTTTTCAATTTTTAGATTTCGTCCAATCTTAAAAGACAAGGAATGCCGTTGGAAATATTGCCAAAAAAAATTGAACTCTAACTTGGCAGAAAAAGTTCCAAGGATGCCAGTGGATATGCCAGAACTACACACTCTTATTATGCAGTATCCTCCTATACAGCCCTTTTATAAAGGAATGGCTACTGGCGAAGATGGATCGTTAGCGCTCATTTTCATAAATGATAAAATGCTGGAACCGTTGGAAATGTGTACGCAGTTATTCTGCGAGGGAACATTTCCAGTAAGTACGGGTTGTTTCATTAAGTGAAATCAAGGTGATATGCGAAAGCCAGTCCAAAACTCAAATTTTCAATCCAGTTTTAGTCCGCTTATG
>CACVKI010143972.1:0-13875 GCA_902732785.1 Trichogramma evanescens
ACTTTCTGGTACCGCAAAGTGAGGTTAGCGCACGAGCGTACGCGAGTGTGATGCGAACGCCGCGGTGCCAGAATGTGCGACTTATGCCACCGAAAGGCGTGCCATAAATGTGAACTTATGCCACGCAGTGCTATAAACACTTTTTTACATGTTCTTTAATATGCTATCCACGTGTGATCGCATCGACCGCAGCAAGTGATTTTCGTGAAAAAATTTATTGATTTTTATGAATAAATTAAGATAAATTATAAAAGATATTGTGACGATGTCACTGGCGACGAACTCGCGTCGATCAAGTATGAAGGCCGCGTGTATGCGTGTGAGAGAGATGTACGACCGAGCGACCGTCCGTGCAGGGTGAGGAAAGAGCTAAGCGCTTCTAACCTCCGTATGCCGCGACAGCATAGGAACGTGCTCGCGTTACCGACCGAACGAGCGACGCAGCGACAATTCGCAACTACAGCAGCAGCAGCAGCAGCAGCGGCAATGGCAGCAGCAGTGACGAGCAGGGAAGAAGGACGAGTCTGAACACGTGAAGAGACACCATTACGTGCTACGACACGACTGAGTAAGCAACGTTGGAGTTCTTTGTTGAGGCTAACGAGAAGCAAGTCCGAGGCTAAGTAAGCAGCAGAGTGAAATTGAGCTAGTGGAGTAGCGTACGCAAGTTTGTCCGAGGCGAAGTAGGCAGGGCAGCAGTGAGCGGATCACACGTGTAACCAGCACCAAGAGGTTAAGTCGGCCTGTTGAGCTCGACGATTTAGCGAAATGGCTGCTATGGGTAACCGTTGCTACCGCGATCACCACATGTGTGTGGGCAATCTAGGTTCTCTAGATCGGTGACAACGGGGAATACCCGAAAGCCATAAGTGCCGATGTCGTTGGGTCCCCGAAGCTTAACTCGTTAAGCGCCCGCTAAATGTCAACGGACTGCTGGAGGGTCGAAGAGCACACTTGGTGCTTGGAGATGCCAGTAGGACGGCTGAAACGACAAGGTTAACAGGCGAAGTCGGTGAAACTTTAACGAACCGACCGAAAGGGAGGAGACCGTTAAAAATTTCGCTCATCCGACTATGCCTTTGCGATTCGAAGGTAGTTGCTTGCAAATACCAATCGATGTTCGGCCCAGGAGTAAGGGAAAGCAGTGCCTCTACCTGCATCTACCTCACTCTCAGGGCCAGCTAAGGAGAAATGATTCAAATTGTAGAGAGCAACGTGTTGCTGATTGGCGATTTCGAAGAGCTCTGCGAGATGGAGAAGTCACCAAGGCTAGTTCAGAGTTGAAGGGTGTCAACTCTGACGAATTCCCACAGCAAATCCGCGGGTCGATGTCAAAAGACGAAATGGCTCTTAAAGCAGACGTGCTCCAAAGCACAAAGTAGTTGCGACACCCAAGGAGACTCGCGTCTCATGGACAAGTCAAGCGAACTTGCGAAACGAAACTCAAGGCGATGCTGCTCGCGGATCCTAGGAGTGAGAACCTAAGGATGTCTAGCGTTCCTGAAAAAGGTAATAGAGAATAAAAAGCCTTTGATGGAGTATTGCGTTCGGAAGGCGCGACCATAGAGAATAAAAAGTCGCCTCTTTGAGTATAGCGTTCCCGGTAGGCAATTGTCTTCATGGGAGTAATGTATATAGTGTAAAAATCCTAATCAATCTTTTCTGTAAGGCAATCAGCCAAAAGAGATTCTGCCATGCGTTGCGAAAGCAAAAGGTCGCCGACTAATCAAGCAGCGACTTTTACAAGAGACACGGGGTGGCAGCTGTGATTTCAAAACAGATCAATTTTCTTCCTAATTTAACTGTACATATTTTTTCTTCCTATTTTTAACTGTACATATCTGTTTCATTTCATTACTTACTTATCCTAATTTCGATCAGATCAAAAGATCACGATCACTACCGACTTTCAGTGGGCAATCAGGCAAGTGGCAACCCACTGAAAGAAAGACTCGAGAGCGTGGGAAACCACGAGCAACACTGGATAAGGACACTCACAGCCCGGCACGAAAGCACACACTAGCACACACGCACGCACGCACGAGCACGAATCAAAGCGAAACGACACCAAGTCGAACAAAACAGATAGATAGATAGGATGGAACGAGAAGACGCTAGGCGTAGGCCCAGACGGCGCCATCTTAAACACCCACGCTCACTCGCATTTAGGGACGAAAATGACAATGAACCGGGACCTGTGAAGAATGCAGGTCAACAAACCGGACCCAGACTTGTCATCATTCAAATTAACGCAGCACGCGCCAAGGCGGTCAATGATGAAGTTCGACTGCATGCAGTCACCACACGAGCTGATATGTTAGCGATCCATGAGCCAGCTACCTCCCACGGGAAAGTCACTGGGTTTGGGCTTAGAGTGACCTCGGTTTACGACACGCCCAGAACGGGAGCAGCTATCATAGGCTTCAACAAGGAAATTTCGATCATGAAAATGACGGAATTCTGTGAAGCGGACATCTCGTGTGCGGAACTGACCGGGAGTTTCGGAACACTCATTCTCGTTAGTCTCTATTGTAAGTACAACAGGAAGACGCGAATCTTTATTAGGAAACTAAAGAATATCGTAGACGCCCGTGCTAACAGAGAGATTGTGATCTGTGCGGATCTCAACGCAAGATCACCAATGTGGGGCGCAAGTTCCACGAACGGAAATGGGAAGAAATTTGAACAATTCCTCGCGTAAAGTGGTCTAGTAGTTCTAAACGAGAACAGGGGCGAACCAACCTTTCAAACGGTTAATGGGTCATCATTCATAGATGCCACATTTGCGTCTCCTGGGATCGCAAGGAAACTCAAGCTTTGGCGAGTAGAGCCATGGGGCCAAAGTGATCACCGACCAATAAGAATCGAATTTTCTTTTGAAGATGAAGTGGAGACTCCCACGCGCAACGCTAGGTTCTGCGTCAACCGCGCTAGATGGGAAAAGTACACGGAGTCACTGCTCGAGTCGAAAAACGACATCCAAGGGACTATCACAGAACATGCGGACGATGTTAATAAAATAGCGGATGCAATCAGCGATAGTATACTCAAAGCGTGCAATGATGCGATTCCTAAGAGTACAGGGAAGTACAAGCAGCATGCATGGTGGACCAGCAGCTTAAGGAACGCAAAAAGGGAGGCCGAAAGGCTGAGGATACTTTACCTTGCAAGCATGAGAGGGAGGAGTGCCCAATCGACCGAGCAGGCAAAAAAAAACTACGAGACTCAAAGGAAGTTGTATCAAAAAGAAATTCGAACGACTAAAAAGGAAAGTTGGGAAATATTTGTTACGAAGACCAGTCGTGAGAATGTATGGGGACTCCCGTACAAGATTGCAGCTGGTAAAATTAAACAAAGGAAGCCACTTTCGTCGTTGCGAAAGCAAGATGGGTCCATGACAGAGAGCTGGGCAGAGACAGCAAAAGCGCTATTGGATACACTAGTCCCAGACGACTCACCAAGGAGTGACGACCGGCCGCAACACAGGTTACGTGCCAAAGCAAATGCACCATCAAACGGCGAGGATGCCGCCGACTTTACAAGTCAGGAAGTGTGGTATGCAATGCAACGGAACACCTCGGGGAAGAGTCCCGGAGCAGACGGTGTGATCCCGGAAGCCCTAAAGAACGCTCTCGTTATCCTACCTGAGATCACGAATCTCTTCAACAAGTGTCTGGCCAGCGGAAAGATCCCATCCGCGTGGAAAAAAGGAGCCGTGGTTCCGATCTTGAAACCAGAGAAGGACGAGGCCTTGGCCAAATCATATCGGCCAATATGCTTGCTCTCCCTAGTTGGGAAGACATTTGAGCGGCTGATTATTGATCGAGCCGAGGGTGTAATCCATCAAAGGAATCATGAATCGGAGCTACAGTTTGGGTTCAAGGAGGGGCGAAGCACCGAGGATGCAATTCTCAAACTCCGCCAGTTGGTGGAAGAGGATGACTCAAAGTATGCTCTCGCACTCCCGCTCGATATTTCCGGAGCTTTCGATAATCTCTGGTGGCCTTCACTGATGGAAACTCTGCGTAAAAGATCGTGTCCGAAGAACCTGTTTAAGCTTCTAGTCGACTATTTCCGCGATCGTGAAATGTCGATCGTGAGCTCATACGCAGGAGCTTCGAAACACGTGACGAAGGGGGCACCTTAGGGTTCTATCATAGGCCCGGTGGCGTGGAACCTTCAGCTGGACGGCCTTCTGAATCTCCTAGAGACAGAGGGAATCCCAGCGTTAGCGTACGCAGATGACGTCATGATCGTCATCAAGGGAGAAAGTCGAGAAGCGCTCGAAAGAAAAGGAAATAGAGCAATTGACCTGGCGGATAACTGGTGTAAGCAAAATAAGCTTGAAATCTCAGTCCCCAAGTCAGGTCAGATACTGCTGAAGGGAGATAAGGAGATCAATATGGAAAGGAGACGGCCAACAATTAGGTTAAGAGGTACGACTCTGCAAGGTTTCAAGGCAACAAAATACCTAGGTGTTACGTTGGCAACGGGACAGAGGTACATCGACCACTTGGCCAGAGTCGCCAACGAAAGTTCAACGACTTTCAACGAAATAACGTGTTCCTCCAAAGCAAATTGGGGCATGGGATATAAATGTCTCAGCACAATTTACGATTGCGTGTTCATTCCCAAGATCACATACGCGGCCGCAGTTTGGTACGAGAAAGTAAAGTCAAACGAAAGAAATTTCGACAAATCTACGAGCGCGCAACTCTCGGTTCTCAGAACCGTGTCGAAAGCGTATCACACTGCGCCCACAGACGCACTCCAGGTTTGTACGGCAAAAATGCCGATTGACTTGAAATTCTGCCAACGAGCCGCATACTATAAGATAAGGAAGGGACAAGCAGTGGAGGTGTTAAATCTGCGTATTAGCAGGGAGGAAATCCTCGCTAATGATACTGCCGCGAAAAATCAAGTGGACACTCGACTCATAGAAGAGTGGCAAACTCGGTGGGACAGATCCTCGACTGGACGTACCACCCATGAGTTTTTCCCAAGCATCGCGCGAAGGCTAGTATACAATATCGAATTGGATTACTATGTCACGCAGTTTTTAACTGGTCACGGAGGATTCGCTTATTACCTGCATAAATTCAATGCGAGAAACTTTACTCAAGACTCCGACTTATGCGACTGCGGTCAAACTGAAACAGCAGATCATATCCTGTTCGGATGCCCGCTGCTACGTCGCAAAAGAAGGAGACTTGTTAAAGCAGCTGTTGAGATAACCGGAGAATGGCCATGCGCTAAGGAAAACTTAGTCTCGGACATGAGGATCTTTAAGGAATTCAGAAAGTTCGCAAAATGGTACATCCTCTGGTCACATCGGTAGAACAACCGATTCGCGCTCCATACCAACAGCGATAGGTGTGATCGGCAACCGATCACGAAACGCTAGAGGGACAAAAAAGAGTGAAAGCTCAGCCGAAGATCCTTCGAACTTCACACCAGAGAAGTAAAAAGTGGTACCTAGGGTGGGAGCACCAAGCAGTTCGGAGATTCATCTTGTCGGCGGACGAGTCTCGAGTTTACACACGAACTTTGCTCCCAAACGGGCGGATCAAAAGATCTTCTCAAGGGTTGGACTCTAGGTGGCAGATGGGATAATGACCCACCGAGGTCAAAATTAAAAACGACAAGTAGCTGAGCTTGGCGTGCTCACACCGAGGGCCAAACCTCTAGCTCACCAATAACGTCGCTCGATGCGGGTGTGGCTGAGGTGACTGCCCGGCACCGATTCGGATGTTCATAGCGTCACCAGATGCTATAAGGCGTCAGTTGAAGTCATCAGGTCTTCTGTTCGAACAGAGCAATCTGAGAGAGCAGTGGGCCAGACGTGAGGTAGTATTAGAGGATCGGTACCGGAACAGCTCTGTGAGAGCAAAGCTCAAAGTCAATGTCCTACATTTAGAAGTAACGCTTCTAAAGTATATTGGTAGCAAATACAGAACTGAATAGGCGAAAGAGGCGAGTAAGCACAGCTCGAGAGAATCCGGGCCTATGACCAGGTAATTGGTTACGTGCCTCCTACCACCATACGAACCGTTTCGTTATGAATGGATTCTTTTGTGCATGCGATCCAGTACGAAGGCCAGTAGGTTCTGAGTGGTACAGGTCGAGAGTTGCCGGCTTCCAGGATTATCGTGCGCAGTTACGGTGGCAAACGAGGCGGGGTGGACAAACGCACTGCGTATGAGTCCTTCCTAGTCAAAGTGTAAACACACAACCACTTCTGTTGAGCTCGACGACAACAGCAGTGAGAGCCACGTACAACGTAGTACCGTGTGTGCCGATATAGTGTACGAACGGTGTGATTCGGTGTGAAGTGCCGAGGTTGAACAGAGCGAGTAATGCGAGTGCCTACGAAAGCGAGGTTACGTCGCCTACTGAAAAGCAGCGCCGATCGACAACCAGTTCAAGCCGCCGAGAGAGAGGTTAGACCGTCAACTGAGAAGCGGCGCGATCCACATCCAAAAAGCAAGGCTATCTGGCGAGTGAGAAGCGGCGCGGATCCACCATTCCATCAGGACTCGGACATAACCGCGTGAGAGCAGCAAGAATCCGGCAGGCATGGCGTCGCAGAGCAACGCAGATAACATCGTAAGCGTTTAGCCTTGTCATTGTAGTCAATCTTAGTCGGTCGTGTATGCGACATGTATGTGCAGTGTGTGTAGAGTGTTGTATGTCGTTGTGTGAGTGAGAGAGTATATCGCGAAGTAAAGTAGAGTCAAGTAGTGTGTTATTCATCGTCACGTAGTGAAAGTCGTCCGAGGCGAGAAAGTCGCTATTATGTCACGCGCGTTCCGATGTCGAACAGTGGCCATCTTTGCATTTCATTCTATCCATTCGCACGAAGCCCGTGAAGCCGTCGCAGACCGCGCGGTACTAAGTCACTTCCGCGTAGCAGTTAAGCGCGCGTCACGAAAACGGGATTCAAACAGGGCACGTGTTTTGACTCTGTGATTCCCCTTGGACTTTCGCGAGCGAACTCACGTGGTATTAGGCTTCGCGTACAGTGACATGGAGACGCGCGAGTGCAAGTGCGCGGCATGATATCGGGATTCGAGCCGAGAGCGTATTGTGACTCGACAGTTTCACCTTGGACTTCATTGCGCGAGTACCCTTATGGTAATTTGAAGTCACTGAAGCAACTGTTGACACTTTCTTGTAATTTAGATGCATTTGAGTAGTAATTTTATAATCTTTAAGAATTAATCGAGTAATCATTAACTTTGACTTTCATACAATAAATAAGTGACTTTTGATTTAACCTAACTCCCTCTTGTGGTTTTTTCGCGAACCTTTTCCACACTTTTCAGCACGGAATCGCCGACGCTCGAGGCGCACTTGGTGGAAGGCTCGCCCCTTTTTGAGGTAAGACGACCATGTAGGCTAACCGGAGCCTCATTGATAAACAATAGGACTGCAGGGCGAGCATCGGCTACGGCCCAGACCCTCGCACGTCTCAATATGTATATAAACCAAATTCAGTCATCTCAGTACTCCTCAGTGCATCTATGATGATGTTATAATGCTTTTTGCTATATTAGTGTGAGTTCATCTTTTTGACGAAAATCACTTGCTGCGGTCAATGCGATCACGTGCGGGCTTGACTGGAATTTCAAACTCATAATTAAAAATTGTAACATTTAAGATAATTATTACAGAATTTTATGTTTTTTTACACTTTTTTACTTTCTCCGTGTAACTTAAATGAGCTTGAATTCATAGGGTTTTCATCTTTCTAATGATCGGTAAACTAATGTAATACACTGTAATAAAACGTAAAAAAGTGTAGAAAAACGTATCACATGTCTGAAATCGTGAGTAATCTTACATTTTTTTACACTTTTTTACTTTTTTAACAGTTCACGACATTATTATGCACTTTATTTAAAAAAAATTTTCCGCCTGCGTTAGAAACAAATTTTAAGTGATATTTTAATCGGTTTAAAAACTAATCATCGAATTTAAATAATATTTGTCATAAATATTTGTTTGTAACTTACTTGATTTCAACTTGTTTATTAAACTCGCCGTTCGATACAATTGTTTCAAATGCATTTTCATTTTTTTGTGAATATAACGAAAATGAGTTAGTACCATTTAAATATTCAACATCAGAATTATAAGGTTCATTCCAAACGTAGTCTGAATACATCACTGAATCTTGGCCCATTGAAAAATCAATTGATTCCTAAAAAAAAGTTTGTTTATATCATTAATTTTAGTAAAGAAAGCTGTAAATCATATCAGAAAATCTTGAGTTCATATTTTTTTTTTGTAATAAAGTGTTACAGCCTGTGATGCAACCTTTTACTACAAAAATAATTATAAAAGAAATTAATAAAACTGCGAGAAGCAGCTAGCGAGCGGTTACGCATGTATTACAATTTAATGTATCTCGCGCATCTTTTATGCATAATTTCAATGACACACACGACAGGTAGAAAGTAACATCATTCGGACACACGCAGCCAGCGTAAACAATGCCGAATTGAGCAGCCTAAATCCATCACCTATTTCTCAGGCCTCTGCTAATTAAACTCTTGCAAAAATATAATTCGCACGACAAAGAAATGAACATGCGCTGCTGCGAGTATGAATAAATATCTGAGAAAAGCTATAAAACTACGGTGACCGCGACTTCACCGATTTCGGGAAGAGAGCGGCCCCAGGTCTGTTAATATACACGCACACGTAAGATATGTGCCAATCATTGACCCATATCGAGCTCGCTACATACGCTGCAACTGCTAAGGCGGGGGCAAATTTAGGTATATATAAGCTACGATAAAAAAGTCTCAGCGGCTTCTTCTTATCTACGAAATCGCATACTACGTATCGTGAGCTCTGTGGTTCCTCCAATTTTGTGAAATCCCGACCACGGGATGTAACAAAAGTATCAATAATAGTTTCATATATTTCAATCTTAAAATCATAGTTAAAAAAAAATTATAGTACAACTAGTTAAATTTGTCTCGTTCACATTTGAAAATATCAATATCAATTGATTCGATAGTAGATTCGATCAATTCAAGTAGGAAACACGCTATTATCAAAGTAATAAAGTTTTGGGAATCGTAGCCCTTTTTTAATAAATTTTTCGCCAATCAATTAGTAATATTATGATGATGTATAGTCCAAAACACAAGAAAAAATCGAAAAAAGTGTGGTAAATATTTTTTCGGGTTGACTTGTGGAACATATAATCTCGCCCAAAATTACAATCGTGACCGCTGATATTTCGAAGAAGTGTACACTTGGGTTATTCACAATTTTAAAGAACTTGCTGGATTCAGTAAAATCAGAAAAAAATATCGGGAGTACGTTTCCTCTTTTGTATACTGCCCTTACAAGCATATTTTCCTACACCTGCAAAGTTTTGCTCATTTCGTGTCTGTCTCACACTTATGACAACAATTCGCATTATGAGCCGAGTTCAGACTTACGTGGGGCCACAAATTTGAGTCCTGGAAAAATGAGTCTCTTCAAAAAAGTTAAAAATTTCAGAAATAAAATTCAACTACGGAAAAGGACTTTGAAATTTCACTTCGGGTGCTTTTATATAGTTAAATGAATTTTAGATTGTCTAAACACTAGGAGTGAAACTTCCAAATCTTTATCCGGGGTTGAATTTTCATATTGAAATTATTGACTGCCTTAAACTTTGATTATTTTAGATTTTTAAAATTTTTTGAAGACTGTATTTATCCCCTTTGCGTCGATAATTATAGTTAAGAGCGTTAATTTTAGCTCAAATTGGTTCGCTCTTTAAGATCTATACAGTGAACCAATTGGGTTGCAGAGTATATTTTTTAAACAAGTATTCAAGACTTGATAAGGTCAGAGTACTAAAACTTTTCAGTCAGTTGTACTTGACTGTTTTAGCCTGATACCATGATACGCTACAATATAGTATTTATTAACCCTTTAACGCCTGAAGTGACCATTTTTGGACAACATTTATAGCGATGAATTACACCGACTAAAAATTGTTTAAAAAACTTTCCAGATATCATTTCTTACGTAAAATTTAATGTATTTTTCGAATCTGGGGTCAGAATTTTCAAAAATTTATTTAATAACAAGATATAAACAATTTTGTAAAAAAAAACATGAAATTTCGAGAAAACAATCTCGTTTAACTCAAATTTCAACATGGAAAGAAGGTTCGCTCGTGCGTCTCACGCATAAAGATTTGGTCAATGGCATGTATACTTTATTGTAAAATAGTTATAATTATGAAATTCAATATGGCGATCATAAATATGACTCCCGAAGACCTGTATGTCATAAAATGATTTCGACAATTTTTAACTCGATAACCATCAACTTTACAAGAAAAAGTTGTAGAATAAAAAGTGTTTAAAATTAATCAAAGAACACACCTGATTTTTTTCAGAATTTTTGGGAACGATTTTTGGATTTCTGGATACCACCATTTTTTTCAAAAATCCAAAAATCGATCAAAAAATTCTGCAAAAAATCAGGCGTGTTATTTGATGAATTATAAACACATCGTGTTCTATAAATTTTTCTCGAAAAGTTGATGGTTATCGAGTTACAAATTCTTGAACGCTCTCAGCCGAAATAAAAAATCAAAAATGAAACCGAACGTTCAAGAATTTGTAACTCGATAACCATCAACTTTACGAGAAAAAGTTATAGAATAAAAAGTGTTTAGATTTGATCAAAGAACACGCCTGATTTTTCGCAGAATTTTTTGAGCGATTTTTGGATTTTTGAAAAAAATGGTGTTATCCAGAAATCCAAATATCGTTCCGAAAATTCTGCAAAAAATCAGGCGTGTTCTTTGATGAATTCTACACACTTTTTATTCTACATTTTTTTCTTGTAAAGTTGATGGTTATCGAGTTGAAAATTGTCGAAATCATTTTATGACTTACAGATCTTCGGGAGTCGAATTTATGATCACCATATTGAATTTCATAATTATAACTATTTTACAATAAAGTATACATGCCATTGACCAAATCTATATGCGTGAGACGCACGAGCGAACCTTCTTTCCGTGTTGAAATTTGAGTAAAACAAGATTTTTTTCTCGAATTATCATGTTTTTTTTTACAAAATTGTTTATAACTTTTTATTAGATTAATTTTTGAAAATTCTGACCCCGGATTCAAAAATTGCATTAAATTTTACGTAAGAAATGATATCTGAAAAGTTTTTTAAACAATTTTTAGTCGGTGTAATTCATCGTTATAAATGTTGTCCAAAAATGGTCACTTCAGGCGTTAAAGGGTTAACATTAAATAATATTAAAAACTTCTTCATCTTTAAAACTTTGTTAAAGGGCTGATTGGGTGAAAATAACTGTATGGGGCTTCATCATTAGGTATCAGGAGACCACAAAAGAATTTTCAGGACGTTTGATGCCCGGTTATAAAAGGCTCACCTTGTGAGTGCATTGGTTAGCTGTCAAAAGATTTATTAAGTTTGAAAGCGTAGTGGAGAAATTGGACAGCACCGTCGAATACGATCTTAGATTATATACTGTGGTCTGAAGGTAAAAACTATATTGAGAAGACGATTTCTTACGTAATTTTGTTTTCAAAATCGAAAGCCATATTCAGTTTTGACCTAGGAATAAGTATGATAAAAAAAAAGAACTTTTTGGATTTTTTTTAACTTAAATCTTGAAAAGTTCATTCATGAGCGCACGGAAAATAAACATAAAAAAATCCAAATCATCAGTTTACAGAGCCGAAGTTCATAATTTTTCCTAACCAATTCAACAACCAAACTTATTATCTACCTTGAAATCATTTTAATAATAAAAAAAATTACTTTCAAAAGGCCAATTTTTATTGATAATCGCATAATAAAAAAGTGTATTCGTTTCTTAAAATAAAGCTGAGGATAAATAATCATTAATAAATGGATTAATAGGTAACTAAATAATCTGAAAAAAGCTTGTTAACGTTGACAAATAAATTGTTGTTTCGTAATTTCACGTCGACATACGTTACGTGTAGAAAATAACCAATAAATTCGTAAATATTCATCAGAGGTTTCACTCGTACACATATAGGTGTAGATTTTGTGCGGTATTGACATAAACTCGTCTGGACAGTCGCAGTTATGAATCGAAATTTGTTCGGAAGTATCGAAGTTTTTGAAATACGCAGCCATGCTGTACTTATATTCCATGAACTTGAAAATTAAATTTGAGTAAATCGTACTTTTGCAATTAAAAAAAAACGTAACTTTTCGACTTAAAATTTTTTTTCAAAGTCGATTTTCTACCTTGCCCTGCCTTCGGAGGGTTTCCATAACACCAGCAATCGTGCACTTTTTCTCTGAACCTTCAAAAAACGCGCTGCCACGATTTCTATCTAGCCCCTATATTTCTAAAATGGTGAATTTATACCGAGCAGCGATATAAAAATTTCCAGAGAAAAAGTGCACGATTGCTGGTGTTATGGAAACCCTCTGAAGGCAGGGAAAGGTAGAAAATCGACTTTGAAAAAAAATTTTAAGTAAAAAATCCCGTTTTTTTTTTAATTTATTGCAAAATAAACGATGAAAATGTTTATTTATCGCAAAAATAACACCGAATTCTGCAAAAGCATACCCAAAAACCCCTTGGTATGGATTTTCAAGAAAATATTTTAACTCTATCTATAATTTTTTTACAATGTAAAATTCATGCACAAAATTGCACTTTCGCGCGTTAATAAGTTAAAATGAAAGTACTTTTCGCTTATGGCCGGAACTCGGGTCCTTTTTGCGCATACATAACTAATTAATTTTTGAATCATTGTGTAACAAACTTAACCATGTGTTTATAGTTTAAAAATTAAAAATTTCAGTTATTCTTAATAGTGGTCGCAATATAATTGATTTCATTTCTACCATAGGTAAGAAATCAATTAATGATTGATTGAGATTACAAGTTTCAACAATTTTAAAACGAAAGAATTTTAGATTTAGACTCAAATTATAAGTATCAAACTGTCATACTTGTCCCTACTTATACTTTTGAAAAAAGTTTCCTGACGGAAATTTTTCTCATGAAAAAGTTTTATAAAGTCTAAAAAAGTCTTAAAAAGTCTTACAAATGTTCAAATTTCGTACACCTGATTAACGATTTTAAAGAGTTAATAAGAGTTTTTAAAAATTCATAAAACTTTGTGAAATCTCAATTTTTTTTTTTCAATTTTTTTATTTTTTCTATATTGTTCACATAGTTGCTGGTGTCATGTCCGAAATTCACGACCTTGCCGAGATTGCGCATCGCCGTGATTTTCCGACATGACGATTCTCACGGGTTCGTGGAAGCTGTAAAACAGCAGCTGACACGGCCATAAACCTTCGCGCAAGCACCCGCGATATCGAGTCGCGCGTGTAGAGTCACGGGTTGTGTTGGAAATACCCGTGGCTTCGCAAATTAAGATCAGCGCCCGCGAAACCGCTCATAAAAACTTGGGAGCCGAAACAAGACTCTCTCTTGTTACCTAGCTCGCGCCCGCTCCGGGTGGTCTCTCTATAGCTTATCTCAATTCTGTACAGCGTCTCGCAGACGCTCAAGTGTAAGCGACTTTTAGTGATATATGCGTATAATCTATTTATAAATAAATTCATTTTGTGCCGACCTCAACCCCTCAGTGTTTCAAGATATTTATTATTTACGTCCGAGTCCGGACATAACACTGGTATGGTTTTTTTACCATGACCTTAGGTGAGCGTGGATACCGATCAAAAAAGTTTTTAGAAATATTGAAAACTTTCATCAAAACTTAATAACTCTTAAGGGGGGAAAGGTACCTTAAACTTGTATTTATAAAAAATTTATTAAAAATTAAGAAAAATTTTTTTTTTGGAATATACAGAGAAAACTCT
>CACVKI010143974.1:0-21416 GCA_902732785.1 Trichogramma evanescens
ATCCGCGAAAGAACTACTGCGACGCTCATGGTTACACGTACTTTCACGCAGCATGCATGGTGGCCGATGTAAGCGTCGTGAAGAAATTTTTGAGCCAAGGCGTGAACGTCAATCTTAACACGTACACGTGTTCGCCTCTGTTCATTGCGGCCCAGTACAAGCACGAAGAAATGGTAAAATTATTACTGGAACACAGAGCCGATCCGAATCAGTCCGACCACGAAGGATCGACGCCTCTTCACGCACTCGCATTGCCGTGTCTATGTGAATGCAACACGATCTGGCACACTTGCAGTACGAGAAAACCAGTCGATAATCTCGTTAAAATGCTCATCGAAAACGGAGCCGATATCGAAGCGCGAAATAATCACGGAGACACTCCGTTGCAGACGGCGGTGATGCGTTTCGACGTCGCCCTCACAAAGTCACTGTTGAATCACGGAGCGTCACTGAGCAGTCTGAACGAGAAGCGAATGTTCATTCATAAGTTCTCGTCGATCGAATTGACGACGTACGCCGTGTCTCTGGACATTATCGAGGTGATGCAATTGCTGCAGTCGGCTGGATACAAAATGGACTTCCACACGAAACTCAGAATGGTCGAATGCTGGACAAGGATTCATGGAAACGATATCGACCGTATGCTAGTGAAAGATTCCGGTAAGAAATATCATTTAGATAGTGATAAGAATCAAGATATCGATATCTTTTGTCAGATGGAGAGGCAACTATTTTTTCACAGGATGTATGGCTTTTATATGAAACCAGAAGTTAAAGATGACATGATAAAACGATGCAAGCAGTTAGGACCAACACTTCCAAATATCTGGGCCAAACTCCTTGATTTTGATGAAGTTGACTATACACGTGAACATGTAAATTGTCTATGTGGTGAACTTTTGAAAATAAATGACATCAAGATAACCGAAGACGTCTCGCTATATAAACTTAGTAGAATGAACTACAACGAGGGTTACTCGATATTGAAGAACATAAAAAATTGGCGTGTCCCACAAATAGATAACTTAACGTGTATAAGTACATTCAAGAACTTCAGTGTAAGGAGACACCTTTCAAACATTGCTATAAAGGTGGTGTTGGATTTGGAATTGCTGGCGGCCGATCTCTTCATGAATGATTATTGCTCATTGAATCTTCCGTACCTCGTTTGCTTAAAAGTTGCAGAAAATATGAGTCACGAGGATCTGTTTAGTCTGTTCGAGAAAATAAACGTAGATGATGTAAAAGAACAATGCGATGGTGTCGATTGCATGATCAGAACTAGATTTGTCAGATTTTCATTGTGAGATGCTTGAAAAAATGTATACATAATATGTATAATTTGATATTACACTTGATGATCATCGATAGCTATTTTTTGTATGCGTAAATTTTATGAAATAAAAGAAGTAAAATTTAAATTCTAACAAGCTTCGAGTTAATTAAAGATCGTTTGATTGATTCTCAATCATCTTAGCTCTCGACAAACAATGTCCCACAAAATTGCAATTGATTTCATCTCAAGTCTGAAGAGCAGCGCTTCGAAATAGTATACCCGCCAGTTACGATAAATCAAAGCTCGGCAGAGCTTTGTACGGATCAAAGGGCTTCTCTCTCGAATCGCGAGTCTATGTACGTAATCAAATCGCGCCTACAGATACAAAGTAAAAAAAAAAATGGAAATATTTTCTAAGCGAATAGCGTTTTTCCCCTATCTCCGAGTCCAGCGCTGCTGCCGCTGCTGCTTTTTTTTTCTCTCTGCACACGCACGCTTGTAACGCGGCCTGCATTATGTATCAATCAAAGCCAGCGTTACTCAAGTGGAGTAGCAGTAAGTGATTTTACGAACAAAAAAAAAACTGGAATATTATCTTTTAACAAATTATACGCTTTATACATTATATACTCGACGTCGAATGCCCTTCGAGCTCTACGGTATAGCATTTAATGCAGAAGCAAATTGTTGTTGGAAAATTCATTGCGTAATTCAGCTGCGATTCAAGTTTAGCGCAGCGCACAGCGTACGCATTATTATTATACATACATACACATATGTAGGTAGGTACAAGGAACGTCGAACCTCGAGTTGTGCCGCGCGATCTCCGCGGCTCCGTCGACTCTTTCCCACCGCGTGCGCGCACAATAATCGATATTTCCACGCTTATTTGTGTGTTCGGTGGCTTGGACTTACCTAAAACAAACGGAAAATTGCAAACGTGAATTATGGCTCGGTACATATATTTTATAAACACATATATATCGAAAGAAAAAAAAACCATTATATCGCATTGCAGAAACGAATAAACAATTCGCGCGCGTATACACGCGAGACAGACGTGGTATATCGACGCGGCGATTCGTCGATTCGAAAGCTGGCCTTGCGCGAGTTATAGGCCGGTTCATATAAATACGTGGTATATACGCGGCTGCAAAATTGCACCTAAATTGTTGATAAAATAGGTCTCGTGCGGCGGTGGCGTGGCCGCGCACTGCTCGACAGCGATATATATGAATATATATTTTCTGTCTTTTCAATGTTCCTGCACTCGGCAAATTGATATGTATATGGGGCCCCAAGTTTTTACGTAAATTTATATATGTAAGAGAGAGAGGAAATTTCTGAGGAAGTCAAGTTAAAACGTTTTTTATCTGTTATACCGCTGCTGCTGCCGGTGACATGTTGCAAACGCGCGCGCGTTTACACGCGCTTGCAATAAGGAGCAAATGTCTCGCTGAACAGATCGCGCGTGGGTGTATTATAATCGGCTGCCGGGCATATTAACAGATGTCAATACCGCGATACCGACAACACGTCTCAAATATTTAGTTCACTCGAGTGCATAATGTAAACTGTATATGAAAAGGATAAGAAAAAAACAATGAAATATAGCGCTATAGGTATAGCGCGCAGGCGTGCCGATCACGCGCACACAAAGTTATACAACATTCTCTGGAAATTCCGAAAGTGAAAAGTGCCGCGTGCACGGGAGAGGGCGGCGAATTGGATCGCGCGACGGCGGCGGCGGCGGCGATTAACAACAATGCGTGAGCGCGCGCGAGGATTTCTGACGAAAAATCTCTGCCGTGGCGCCGTCGTGTGTATTTATATTACGCAAGAAATGTGCAACGCGTGAAATATACGCGAGGAGCGTATACGTGTGCCTCCGCTTGTAAAGTACATAATATAATTAAGATTAAAAGTTCATGCTGGTATTGTAAAGGCCGTCGTCGTTGCTCGTTTTGCGAGGCAGCGCGGCTCGAGCTTCATTAACGATAACGACAATAACGCTAAGTGTGCATTGCGAATGACGTTTGAGAAATTGGCATAATTCATTCGAGCCGCTGCCGACTGCTGACTGCCGTTGTTGCTCCGGCCGCGTGGGAGTTTGCTTTTCACCGATCCCACGCCGATCAAAGGCTCGAGCGACTCATATTTGCCGCGCGGCAAAGTTACTTACTAGTTATATATACGACAATGGCAATTTTCTAGAGCCGAGGTGCAAAAATTTTGGCGTCACGATCACGCGCGCCCGACGATACACAATATGTATACCCTTTTACTTTATCTTTTTCAATAAATTAGATTTCCTCGCCATTACACTGGATATATATATCGGAGGGAAATTAGCGGAAAGTAATGCATTATTGCGCTTCGTATCCATCGGTTTCTGACATAATTTATTAAAATGTTACATTGTTATACCAGCGATTGACGTATACACACAATACGTAACCGAAGCTGTAAATAACTACAGCAAGAGGTCTACGTGCACGTCGGTAATTGATACAAAATGACTCGATCGACGGCCGATCGCGGGGCAATAATAACGATACCCGCGAAGAGACGTTGAAATGTGCTGCGCTTTTGAAATTGTCTACAAATGATCGGCTTTGCTGAACGCGAATATTTATTGCCGTTGTACGCGAATGACATAATCCCCGAGCTTTAGCAGCTCTATAAATGGACGATCAGCTATCCTAGAGAGAGACGTACATGTGCGTGAGCGAGCCTCGATCGAATCGCTATATGTGCTACCGAGTCGTATTACATATAGCTATCGCCATGAGAAGGATTAGCTAAACAATGCGATAATTATGGAAAAAGGTCGCGATCGCACAGCAGCTGAGAAGAGCGCAAGATGCAGCTATGATTCAGCCCGGACGCACGCGCTGTATTATAATGTATAATACCGCGAGCTAGCTCGGCTCTATACGTCCACGCGATTTGCAAAAGACACTTTTCTCTACGTATATACCATAAGCTCGTACATACAATATGTATATATATGGCAGATGCAAGCGAGATCAGCGTGTCAAGGATACGATCGCGGGTTGTGACGTTGTCGCACGCGTTTCTGTGTAGCTGCAGCAGCAGCAATTCTGATAAGCGCGCGCGCCCCTGTCTAACTACCATGTATTTTATATTATACGCTGTGCTGCGCTGCGCGCAGCAGTCTCGAGATTGCGCGACTCGAGAGACTTTGTTTTTTTTACGTTAGCTATAGCTTGTAAATATAGGCGCACTCGATCCTGCTCTGCAAAAAAAGAGAGAGAGAGAGAGACAGTATATATAAGCGTAGGTGGGTGCGACGCAGTGGTATAGACGCCGGCGACGGGCCTCCGCTTCAACACAACATGCTGCCGCCGCGTGATAAAACGTGCCTGGCGCACACACATATACACAGAGCTCTCGCGGTTATTTATTATATGCAATATAGAAAACTTGTGCAACGAGAAGCCCGAGAGTTTCATATTATATATAGTGTAGCAGTATACCGGCCCTCGCGAAAACTTGCGCAGCTCGGCGAACGATCTACGACGACTAAGACGACGACGAGAAAAGAAAGAAGATTCACGAGGCCGACTTTTCCTCGTGGAGCAAAGACTCGGTGCGCGGAGAGAATGTATATAATATAATGCTCTGGAGCTTCGCAGGCTGGTGTATAGGCAGAGGATCGCGGCTATATGTAAGCTGTGTATATGTGTAACACGGCGAAATTATAATAGCGAGCGACTTCTTAATAGACTGATCCTCTCGCGAATAATTGCAATTATCCATTATCTGTATGCATTCGTGGATGATCCTATACTGAAAACTTGAAAAAAAAAAATTAACTAAGTAATGAGATCGTTGAAATGCCTAATATTGTACCTTTGTTCAGAGTAACATAACTACTGCACTAGACTATAAAACATACGCGACGAGAACCTACTGGTGAAAAACGAGTGTGTATAACGTTTGCCTTTGTATACATTGGCTATTAAACAAAGTAATTCGTGCATACATTATAAAGCGAGCCTCGCAAAAAGTTGCCATAAGAATACATACACGTAGGAAAATTAATAAATGACGAAATGATTAAACGTGCCCTGTGTCAATTGTCTTTACCGCATGGCTATTTAGTATATTTCATAATTGAACCCTTACACACACATTACGCGAGAGATCATGTCGCACAAGATTAACTGGTCTTGTAATGTACGAATGTATATATTCCCATGCCGCCGCTGTAAAAACATTTTGATTTCTTAATTTGAGCATTATGAAATTCATATATATACGCGTACCGAGGATATTCATCAAGGTTCATTAAGATTGCATTTCACGCGATGCTTGAAGTTTCGAAGTGCGAGAGTTTGTTAACGATTGACAAAAAAAGGCAGCAGAAGCTCACGAAAAATCGCGCCTATTCTTTCCCTTTTTTTTTTTCATAAACAAGTGCGAGTTAGCTGGCCACGATTGTTATCTCCCTCGTAAACGGTTGCTTTATTCCCCACAGCAATCATTTATTGTAACTGCGCAGACAACGAATAGGTTTTTAATAGCTCAATAATAAAGGCAGCTATACACGCCGGTAATACGCGGCTAATGTATAAATCGCGTACATATAATAATATACACGTAAGTAAGCGGCTTTCGTTCACTCGCGTCGATTGTGTTTTTCTTTTTATTATATTTTCGAAGTCTCGCGGGGGGGTTACAAGCTTGAAAATTTTCCTTTACCTTGAACGTTTACATGCAATTCTCACATGCGCGCGCGCGCTATCCGTGTTCCATCAAGTACACGCATATATGGTACTGATTTATTTAACAGCAAACCGGATGCGATTGAGATATATTATATTCTCGCATAAGTAGTATATACAAAGTCTCGCGCTGCGATCTCTTCGTCGTCGTTCTGTAACTCGAGGAGCTTATTGTGCGCGCGATTTTTCGAGGCACAAAGGTTCAAAGTTTGAAAAATTGAAAGTGATAGAGGTGTACGACAGGAGGAATGTTACTCGCGCGCGGCTCGACCTTTGTGAAATTGAGACTTCGATGCGAGGGATAATACGCTGGCCAGGGGACCTCGTTAAAAAACGTATAATTAAATATGTTAAGCTGCTTTATTATAGGTGTTGAAGCATAAAGTATATAGAACTGATTATACCGAATTGCTTGTATACGGCGTGCGACCTACGGATTCCATCACTTCGCACCCGCAAGGTCGCGCGTAAATATAAGTGAAAAACCCGAACAAAAATAGTTTTTTGGAATTTTAACCCTCGCCCGCAAGAGTGTTAAAAAAAAAAAGGCTGAAGCTCGGAGCGGGAGATGAAATTTCTTAATTGTGAAAAGGCATTTTTCAGACGTCAGGTACAAGCCCTTGAGCGATAATTTACGCAATCGCAGCTCGTGCGCAGTGCTGCAGTATACAAAGTGTGAAGATTCAAGTTGCAGTCGCTGTCGCCATATATACTATACGTAAGATAGGCAAATGCTCAAATTGCGCTGTATACATACAGAGAAATGAAGTTGTAGCTGCACGTGTATATATAAGTATAAGCCGAACTCGCTCGCTCGAGCTTATTAACCGCGCGCGGCGATGTCTGCGCAACACTTTTGGGTGGGCCCCCGTACATACGAGTAAGTAATGGGGATGTTTTACGCGCGCTGAGCTATAACACGGCCCACGTCGAGCGCGAGTCTCTAATATCTTTCGCTATATATATATAATGCAGCTCTCGAAGGAGATACGCGCGAATTCGGCACGCTCGCGAGAGCCTGTCCCTAATGTGTGCCGCAATCCGAACGAGCGATTAATTACTCGACACTCTCGCGCACGCGGAGAGTGTATACGCGCGAATCTGCTGCTGCCACGGTCGCGCGCAGCTTTTGCGTAACTGCGACCGCTGCGCGGCACGTAATTTGCCTAACGATCCTTTCCATGAGCTTTATATGCTCGATCGTCGTCTTATCGTTTCGGCGCATTATGATTTCTGGCCGAGATATTTGACACGGAGTGAGAGAGTATAGGTATGATGGAAAATATATGAAAAGTAAAGCGGTGCTCTCGAGTACTTGTATAATTATTTTGACTCTGTCACTTGCAGATTTACAGATCGAGGTGTTGGCCATCTAGCGGTGGAGACTGGACTTAATTGTGATTGAATTTTCATCGACTTGTCGTACAACATGTCTTACGCATATCCTAAACCAGATTTGAAAAATTAGTCTTCAAAATGTTCAAATCTTTTTCATAATTCATTTTCGCATTGAAAATAATTTATATTTTATTTATAAAAATGAAAATAAGTATCGATTACTTTGAATTAAAAATCTAAATTTACCTTAAATCGGCAACTGAATTTGAGATTTTTTTTTAACGGTCGCATGAATCGTCAACTCTTAAGCTAAATTTTTTTGTACCAGAAAGCGATCGCGATCTTCGCATTCTACGATACATACGTGCACGGCCTACTCGTACACAGAATCAGTCAGCATCAATCCAACGGATTAGATATCAGATCGCGTGTAATAAGACGAAACGTAACATTTTCAATTTTCGTAATCGAGTTTATGTATTTTTGTACAGCATCAGCAGAGACGAACGACACAGACGAACGTACACGCAGCAGGTGAACTACCCGATGTAGTACATATAATATATAGAAAAACTACCGATAGACATGTGTCGCGCGACACATCTAATCCTGCGGTTAACAGATACTTTGACACGATCGTATATACGCGTATATAGTCTCTGACGAAATAACGATCGAGCACATGTAGCTTGATGAGCTAATTTTATAGCCGAGACAGACTCGCGCGGATGAATAAAAAAAAAAAAAAAAACAAAAATATAAATAAAAGAGCTCGTCGGCGCGTACTTGGCCAACTCGAAACACACATTTAATACGAGGTACTGGATGCTCTCGTCGTCGTGCGTCGTGTACGATCAGGTGGATTACCACTCGAGCGCGCGGTGTATTACGCGTCGCGCGCGCGCGAGGCTGGAAAATTTTTTTTAAAGGCGATTTTCAGCCTTATACCTCGCGCCGCGCGTATATATGTATACGAGCGCAACATTAATCATTGCACGCAGCGGCTGCTCTGCGCGGACATATTTTGCAAGTGTTCTTATACGTATATACTTTCACTTCATAAAGTACGGCGGACTCGCAAGTGTGTGCGCGTATATTATTTTATCCTATTTATACATAAAGGTGTATTATAACGTCGGGCATACTCGAGATCGCGTTTAAATTAAATCGGCCATTTCAGTGCTTAGCTCGAAGTAAGAATATAACAGTCCCGATCCTGACTTATATAGTACAGCAAAGAAGAAGGTTAGTAAACGGTGCTTTGCCTAATGCTGCACCTGCTCCCAAACACTGATATATATATAATATAAGCACAAAGTCGATGATGAAAACGAGAGCAAAAAATCGGCAGGTATATATAAGTATAGTATAATAAATCTCGCGAACCGGATAAAGTTGAGCGCGCGAGCATATTGTAGTAGTGGTAGCGCGGCGACCTCCCAAGGACGGTCAGCGACTCGCGACGACGACTCGAGCGAACGGCCTATACGTAGTAGTATAAGTTATAAGTATATAAAAGTACCTGCTGCGGCAGGGCGTCCCCGCATACAACGATAATCTCGTTGTATATATAACTTCGCGCGCTATAAGGCGCCACGTCGATGATTGGACTTTTGGCCTCGTATACGCACTCACTCGCTCGCTCGCTCACTCGCGCGCATATAATCAAACGCCTGATCCTGAGATCGTTGACGTTTGTGTGCGTTCGGGGGGCCCCCCGAAACCGGTGGAACCGGAGACGTATACAGCCAAATCCGGCTTCTATCCTTTCGCTTGCACATACAATATATAAATATAGCAAATTGAAGGCCCTCGTTAGCGCTGCGAAACAAAATCTCTTGTACGATTATATATACGCGTTCTAGGGCCATTGAGCTCCTAATTGAAAATTTCCCCAAACGCGATGCCAATGAACTTGTTGCCGCGTTGCGCGGGTTATTCGTGCCGATCGACGAGAGAGAGACGGAGAATTACGTATTCGGCTAGTCACGCTCGGTTCGGAGCTCCTCGGTCCGGTTCGATTTTAAATTTATACCAGTATTTTTTTGCTTTTTTCATACATTTTTCCACGCCGATATAATAAAAACATTATACGCGCTGCAGTTGAAAATTGCGAATTTATGAGAAAGTTTAGTCAAGCATCATTGACAGAGTATAACGCGCGAGCTTGAGAGTGCAGGCCTTTTTTTTGAAGAAGGAAAAAATGTTGTCCGTGTATATAAGAAATATCAAACCGAGCTGATATTACGCTTAAATTACAAAATAATCTTTCCTGATTGAAGAGAAAAAAAAATAATGCGAATGCCAGAGTGAAATGCGAACGTCATCTCCATCTCTCCGGGCAGGCAGTAATGCGCGGTGAAAAATTCAAATGCATTCGAAATATATATTGGCTTTGAAACGAAGAAGCAGCGGGACATCTCTAGTGGGAATTCTCGACATTGATGATCGTCTCGTGAGCAGAATATTTATTGTTTATAATTTAGCGAATTTTGTTAACAATTATATGTTACAAATATTGAGCGCATTGGAAATTATCCGAAAATGATAACTTGATTGTTCTAAACATTTTAGACCAGTTTTCAACCACTTTGAGCACGATAATACCACTTCAAGATTCTATCGCTAGGTGGCGAGTACCTTTACGTACAAATCTGCAAGTGACAAAGTAAAAATAATTCTATACGTCAAAATTCATTCATTCATTATTAAACGATGTAGGATACATTTTTCCTTTTAATCCTCCTTTTTTAATCCTGCATTCAGGCCTCGCCTACGTAGGTATCAATTTAAAGGTACAGCGTCACACTATTGATCACAATGAATACGAATTGATCATAAAGAACACACACGAATTGATCATAAAGAATAAATTGATATTTCGGACGCGTAAAGGTAAAAAAAATTGAGATTAATCTTTGTGTTAAAGAGGATTTTCATTATTGTGATCGCTGTTGCATTCGTGAAGGTGTCACCAACCCACCCAGTGCTACAGACACATATATAAAAATCCCTAAAAATTAATTGAAAATGATACTCGGGCCGACCCGAGTCGAGTTCACGCCGAGGCACACGAGATTGCTCAAATATATATGATTTAGAAGAATTTGGTGCGTGTGTGTCGCATATAAGGCTCGCTGCCGCACTCGACGCGAAAATTTCTCAACGCGCGGATCGTAACGAATGTCTTCTTCGTGTGATATACGCACTCTTTTCAATGGAAATAAGCCGACCTCGCGTAATAATTAGGTCTACGTCTTTTTCTCGCATTAACGGTGCGTATACGCGAGTTACCATACGTAGGCCCAAGAAGAAACCATGAGATCCTTTAATTAAAAGAAGCAGCAGCAGCAGTAGACGCAACCAAGTTTATATAAATATATAATCTCCTTGAGAGTATGTGTGTGTGTGTGTGAATCTGGCATCGGAGAGCTTTATAAGCCCATGAGACTATCGCACGTTTGTTTGAGATATGGTTTATAGCGATTCGTGCGTAAGTTTGAGAAACGAGCTCGACGTAATTTTTTTGCACCCCAATGTCTAAATTAGTTATTCTCGCTTGGTGCGCTTGCCGAGATCTAGATGAAATATATAATCACTTTCAAAATAATTTTCATCGATAGCTCTATCACGTTATTCAATGGTCGATGACAAGTACGATAAGCAATCGCGTCGATGAAACTCTCACGAGCGTGATTCACGCATTTGTATTATTCATCCGCGACACTGTATAGTGCACTGCTGCGTGATTACATCGAAGAATCGTTTTGGGGGCAGAAAACGAAAGTGCGCGCGAGAAAGGAGGTGGCGCGGTGCGCGCGGACTGAAAAATGACTTTGGAAATATATGTCAATTTGAATTAGTAACGTTGGCACGTACTCCCAATGAAATCATACACTGCCTATAACAAATAATGAGAAACTTTGTCGGCGGCGGCGGGTTCGCAATCGTTATGTACCGTGCGCACTTAGAGAGCGATATTTCGTAACGCGAAAACCATTGCACTTCGGGTATGGGATTGTTCTCACGAATCATTAACAGGGAGAAAAATTAATCACGATAAATTATTCGAATGCGTTTATTAAAGTCTATCGCTGCGTAAGCACCGTGATTATTATTCTTTTTTTTTGCCAAAGAAAGAGAAATTGGGAGTATCAATTTTGCTTTTTTTTTGGCGAAGAGAACGATTATGTATGTTTTTAAAGCCGTAAATTTGAGAATTCTTCGCAGACTTCAAAAATCGTAAGTTTTTGGTGGAGACTTTACTTACTTATTCGTATTTAATAACTAGTCAATCTGGCAACTAATTAGATTTATAGCATAGCTTATTTCAGTTTTGTTCGTTTAAAAGAAAACGCGAAATACGATCTAAAGTTTCAAATGTATAGGCTACGATAAATTTTTTGCCACTTGCGGATTTACAATACTCCATCTGTCGATGAAATCTGAAAGCTCGCGATCAGAATACGACAATTTGGTTCGCGATTTATCTTGTGTCAATACAAAACGAATTTAGTAATAATAACTCTTAAAGGATCTGGATCCGCTACATGGCGGTCATTGACCTCCAATCATCCTAAAAAATAGTTCCTAAAAAATATACAATATTTATTCCTATAATTGTAATTGTAGAAGGTAGAACGAATTTGATAAGTTCAACAATTCAACAAAATAATTGATAAATAAATAAATTCGATTTGAGCTCGTCAAAAATAAACAATTTCAAGATCTTTCTTGTCGTCCCAAAATTTTACTCCTCATAAAAGTGTGTCCTTACAATTGTTGTAATTTGTACACACCAATAGCGTCGATGATTATTTCAAAATTAAAAATCCTTACAAGTTTCGTTCGCTATTACGTACATATAAGAGCGTAAATTACGCACATTTAGACGTTGTTGTACGAGAATATGTTTCGCAGATCGAAAAAAAAGAAAGAAAAAAAAAATACACGTCGTTGTCGTCGAGGAAGTATAATACACAGTAACTTTCACGTGTATACGCGTTGAATGACTCAATTAAAGCGATCGATTTGCGTTTTGCGAGCTAGCCGCGAGACTATCTATTCTGCGCGCGCGCGGGGCGGTACGCTGCGCGCAACGAACGATCGGGTAAACAATTATGTGGCCGGTTACGATATGGATAAGTTGCCAAGAGAGTCTCCGGAGCTATATGAAATTGCGTGCGTATACGCCGATATAGCATACGCGATATCGACCCCCTCCGACGCGAGGCCCCGCGAGAAATGCAATAATTAATTTCTCCATTGCTGCGATCGTTTTGCTTGTATATCATTCATTTGTGACACAATGCGACATTACCGAGCGAATTTTTGCGAATATGTTCGTACATTTACGGGCACGGTCTTGGGGACTTTATAATAATCTCCTCTCTCTGATGTGGGGCCCTTCCTCACTCGAAAAATTAACGGATTTTCTCGAGTAATTATTTCGATGCGGCGTGGAACATCGAGCCACGATGGAGAAATACGACGAATATAGGCATACCTATGCCTATATAGACCTCCTCGATGTACCGCTCGCAAAAACTACAATCGAAGTTCGTTCGCGCGCACCACCACCGCCACAGCAGCAGTAGTAGATATATATATTTGTAACATAGAGCCGTGTGTGTGCAGTGCAGTGCGCAGTGAAAGTCGCGCGCGCGCGCGAACGAATTACATAAGGCGCGCGTAAATGCACAGGCATAACTAGCTATCTCTCTGTACGTGCGTGCTTATTTTTGTCTGTGTGTGTGTGTGTTTGTGTGTGTGAACGTACTAGAGTGTAGTGTGTGTGTGAACGTACTAGAGTGTAGTGTGTGTGTGTGTGTGTGTGTGTGTGTAGGTGCGCGCATTGTAAATATGCATTCAATACACTTTTATAGAAGCGAATGTATGCGCCTAGCGTGCGTATGTATACACATGCGAAGGTAACGTTTACAAGAGCTGCAACACAAACCCAAAGCGCGTTGTAGTGTGTGTGTGTGTGTGTGTTTCGAGGCTGACGCTTTGCATCACCAATTATTTCGATTGAATCGAGCGACGACGGGCGATCGAAACCAATGCGGCAGATACGTATTATAGGAGGGAAGGAGAGAAATGATTTTGAGACTACTTTTTTTTTCTTCGACTCCGACTATGCATGCACTCGAAATTTACACCCGTGATTTTCAGGTACTACACTAGTGCAGCATACCGATCAAGTCTATAATTTTATTTTTATCGACCGCGATAAAGCGTCAAGACAATGAGAGCACAGGCGAGCCGCGGCGCTGAAATTCTGCGTTGTCCGCAGAACTGTGCGATATCGTAATCTATGTACGGAGCCGCTCGAGTCGTCGGCATCGCCCACTCGCTTTTGAATGACCGACCGTATAGCTCGCGAGCGAGTTTCGAGCGAAATTTCAAATAAAACTGAAAAACTTCCAAGTCGTCGCGCAACGCAAATGTCTCGAAGACAATCGTTCGAAAATTTCTACGAGAATTTATTGTATGGACTGGCGAAAAATCGCTACTTCCGAGGTGGCCGCGAGAGAGCCAGTCCGATAGATATATCCGCGAAAAAAAATGGCTAAATCAAGTCCCACGTGGATTCTCCGCAGTCGCGTGTCACGCTCTTGTTTCTTCTATCTTCTTTTTGTCTCGTTCGATATGTAAACAAGAGAATCGGTATAAAAAATATTCGATATGCAAATGCAGTTGTCAATTGTCGCAGTGTCAACGAACGAGAAAGTAGACATTATCATTCACGAACTAATAAAGAAACAGTCTTAAATGTCTCGAATTCATAAATTATAAAATCAAAGCTTAATGAATCATTTAGATAATTAATTGAATAATGTAATCGATCGCTACTATAATGAATGGCGTGCCGGCCCTCCTCGCTCTTTAACACATTCAATAATTGACGCGTCTCTCGTATCGTGACCGTGCAAAATATCCGATGATACACGATCATATTCAAATGTCAACACAATCGCTGTGTAAAGATAATGCCGTTGTGTACCTCGACGAGTTACAAGCAATTATTCCGTAAACACGATCTTCTGTTCGTCTAATTTATTCGCCAAACAACTCGTAATTAGTTAGTTTTTAGCCAATTTTTGCTCGCAGACAAATGAATAATAATTGATCGTCGACACTTACATAAGCCCATAGCCGATTTGAGCATTATACACAGCACGTGTTTAGAAATGACAGTCAATCATCGAGCACGCGTATATATACACGAGGAGATAGATTATCTTCAAATTTGTGTGTGTGTGTAGTACACACGCGAAACACGTTAATGCATGCATGCCAAACTCGCGCGCAAAACTCGTCTAAATCTCTTGACGTTCACTATACAGCTCGAGCTGAGCACGTTATGTTACTTTCTCAAAACGATTGTTTTAAAGCGGCTTCGCCGTGCGTTTGATGCGGTAGGTAGGTACAAACACACACACACATAGACACGCAGAGGGCCTATACACACGATTTTATCTGCAGTCTTTTAATTGGCTTTTGTAAACTGGCGGCGATAATAGGCGTTTGTTGCGTCAGCTCTCGCCGTACGTACAGTCAGTCGCGGCTGCGGCATTCTTCGCTAGGCTCGCGCGCGCGTCCTTCGGAAACACTTTGGCTCTCTACGTGTATTTTTCATGCTCTAATTGTATCCCCGCGTTTGTATGCATGTAAAGCGTCGGAGAAAAGCCGAAGCTCTCGCGTTAACTTGATTTCTATATTGCTGCTGGTCTAAAATTCGACCGTCGCGGAAAACGATCATCGTCCAGATTTTTGTATAATTTTTTGTTGTGCACTTTTTGGTACTATTATACACAGCCGAATGATGGATGCGCGCGAGCATTACGAATCGAAAAGAATTAGGATGACGCAAGCGAGAGAAGCAGCGGTACACGCGGATAGAGCCTGTGATTATTGCCAGATTCCCCCTCGCGAAAAAGCTAGAATTTATTGATGGATCAAAGCCTTCTGCCTCCGATGCTGCTGCTGCTGCTGCTGCTGCTCACGCAATAGACGCCGCGAGAGTCGAGGCAAAAATCATCAATATATAAGTCATGCTGTGTAGCTGCAGCAGCTGACCTACCTTGAAACGTTATATCTGCTGCAGCTATGAGCGTTGAGTAGAGCCACGCGCGGCAGTGCAGCGGCGCAAGAGAAGAAAAAGAAGGTGAGGTGGGCACGCGCGCCTGCCTGCAACAGGCTCATTGTATAATTTACGTGAGGCTGCCGTTTGCTGTGCCTGCCTATCCCTGTGTATGCGCGCAATTTAAAATCGATCCTCCTACTACTACCACTACTACTTATAGGGCTCTCTCTCTTGCGCGCGCGCGCGATCTCGAATCTCATTTAATGCAAATGCACATCACGAATTATTGATTAAGTCTCATTGTTCTCTCGCTCTGATGTGTACTGCTGTGAGGCTTGCGATATATATGCCCCGCAAGAGCGAGCAAAAAAGAAGAGGAAAAATCGTGGAAATTTTTACAATTGCTGAATTTATCGTATACGCTTCGAACGCCCAACTTCACGCGGCGCGCGAGCGAGGGGTGCCGAGGGATCAGCCGAGAGTATCACGAAATCTACGGAGTTTTGTTTCTTTTTTTTTTTAAACGAGAATAGGCATTTATCAAATGACTCGGCGCTCGAATCCGTTATCAGATCGACTGCATTCGTTCAAATTTTCCAATTCATTAATATGCATATTATATCATTGTGCAATACGACGATATCGTTTATTACGTGTCTCAGATGAATTAGCAGTTACTACAATGAAATCTCACCCGAGAGTCGAAATTTCTTTAATCGTAATTGTCTGCGATTACACCATAACCGTTGTTGATTTGTAATCGATGAAAGGTGTAAAAAAAAGGGATATCGTATAAGACATGTTAAAACACAGCTCGCATTTTTCCGAGAGAAACTTGAAATACTCATGATACTAATTATTTGATCTTGAATTGTTTTATATAATGTTGTACCACTATACTCGAGAAATGAAAACACGAATTTGTCGCGATGTTGTCATTACGAGACAGTAAAAGTATACATATGTCCTAAATCGATTCAATGAATCAAAAGTATCGAGTCGAAAAATATTTATCCGCGGTAAAATTCTCCTTCGCGTGACACTTCTGTGTAAGTGTATAAGTGCTTTCGAATCGAACGTATATACCTGAAAAAATAAATATTGAGAAAAATCCTTTGATTGACGCGTTGTATGGGCACTCGCGCGCAAAACCCATTATTACAGAATCCAATTTATCTTTATGGCGATCGTTGATATTTTTCAAATCGTTTTGTGCGCGCGCGGGACAAATTTACCGGACAATGAGTTTGACTTATTGTGGATATAAAATGGCTATATGTCGAGGTATAGATATAATTGATTGTTTTCTCACAAGATATAGTACCGATCTATTTCGATTCAATTGAATTTCATGTGTGGGTTTCGGGAAAAAATGATACTGAAAATTTGTCGCTCGTGTTTTTCACGCAGCGACGTTACAACAAACACAGAGAATTCGTTAGAAATTACGAACTAACAATTCGACTCATTACAAGGCAATAAATAACATAACAAAAAGCTTTTGTGATTATAAAGGCAATGAACGGAGCAGAGAAAAAAAATCATGCGAACCAGTTCTCTCGAACGGTAATCGATTGGTTTATCGATGTAACACCCAATACCACTCATTCTGATGTATAAGTGTTAAATGGCCGATAGGATTGTAGCCCCTTTTAAAGCCCCTATCATCGCGATACAATAAATTCTTAGTGTGAGTCATTTTTTGAAACATTTCTGATAGCGACTGTCTGCAGGACTCAGATGCACTCGAATGTTATTGGCTCACAGATTTGAGCGTAAGATTCTACGCTGTTCATAAGTATTATTCAGTGAATCAAGATACACAATTTTTTCATGTTTACTCACACAGCATGATTGCGATTTATACCATTATGTTGACTTTGCCACTTACAGATTTACAAATAACGGCTAATGAAAGAATTAATTAAAGTCGCAGTGCTCAGAGTTGTTATATTTTTTAAAACGTTGTAACGACTTATAGAATTAATTTTACTTTATCACTTGCAGATTTACGGATAAAGTAATACTCGCCATCTAGTGGTGAAGTTTCAAAGTGTTATTATTGTACTTAAAGTGGTTGAAAACTTGTCTCAATTTTTTTGCAACAGTTGAATCATCATTTTAAAATTATTTAAAATCTACTTTATATTTGTAACAAATCGCCCAAAACAATTTGCTAATCAATGTTAAATCTTGAATTTTTGGGCATTAGGCAGTTATTATCGTTAAGTATTTACACTCGAGTACACCTGAATTCGCACGAGATCAGGCCAAAAAACAAAACGTTGACAGTTAGCTGCGGCTATATACCTCTTACATAAAGGCGTCTGAAATTACGGCACGCGTCGCTTATAACGCGCGCATCAAGCGAGAAACCGACGATTCGTTGAAAAAAAGCTACATCTTCAATTAGCTCGTGTCGTAATTGTTTTAGTTCAACAACGGAGTCTAGGCTCTTTGTAGAAATACATTAGAGCCGAGTTTGGGCAGGACCGCAGTGGTTGCGACGCGGAAAAATAATTTAATTATCGCAAGAGAAAAAGTCGCCTTTTTTCACATCGGCGGATGCTCGAAACGTATATATGCAAATTTCCACGACCCAAACATATGCGACGTTAATTCGTACGAATATTTGTTACGAAAATTTCGAAGCTCATTGACCTTACGTGTTAATTCGTCGTGCCTCCTTTGGCCGCGCCAAAACAAAATGAAATTCTCGTATATTGGAGCACTCACCTGAAACATAAATAAAGTGAAATTATGCATTAGACACATACGTATAATATTGTAAAAGAGTTAATTGGCATTCATAAATTTAAAAAAGGATTTTTTTTTCAGTCGATAATTAGTCGTGAAAAAAAATCGAAAGTGAAAAAAGGTTTTTTACGCTCAAAAATTAAGACTCGAAATAATCAAATCAGTCCATCGCCGTTTACGAGCTGTGAAATCCGTATACACAACGCTAGACTCGCGCGCGGGTGGGTAGGTGATCGATCGCCGCCGGTGCCTCGATTTTCGCGCGCGTCATCGACCGACCGGCTGAGGCGAGCAAAAAGTATACATTATATATAATATATACGCTACTCGACGACAAGTGAGTCGTCATAAGGCAAAAGCGACACGAGGTTCGATACACGAGCCGTGCACAATCGTCATCGGCATCGGCGTCGTGTGTACACGTTATATGGCAGTCCTGCCCGATTTGAGCACTTTCTCCGCTCGGGTGTCTGGTTGCCGCGCGTGGAATACAGAAATGCATTCGCTGCATTCGGTGTATAATATAAGCTGTATACGAGGTATCGAAATAGCTCTAGTTCAATTTTTTTTTTTTGGTAAATTTATCATCACCCTTAGATTGATTTTATACAGAAAATTTGTATTATTTATCAAATTTTGTCATCCAAAAATTCATGAAAAAACCCGACAACTAAGGTACGATAAACATTTTAGAAATTTCTCTCAACCGCATGTACATTCCACCGTATTTTACTATTTTGTCCTGTAAGACACAGGCCCGCGTATACCTATTGTGTTTACAACAAATGCTCGGCTCGGGCGAGCGAACTCGTGCAAATGACCGCATTGTCCGACAACGCACATATAGGTACCATAAGCGCAACTCTGGAAGTTCGAGGCATCCAAGCTATATAGAGCTGCGAAAATAGAGTTGCGAAACGTCTGGCAGCTCTACGCACTATGCCTTTGAGACGCGTATATGTGTTGCACACGCACTTGTTGTGTTTGGTGCAGTCTAGCGAGACACCATAGTACCTACCACTACTAGTATACTGGCTACATAATGCTCGAGTTACGAAGATAGTAGACGCGCCGTTGCGTCACATAATCATATACGCATTATTAAACGCAAGTGTATAGTAGTAGTAGTAGTAGTATAGTCAACGACGACGTGAACTGCAGCTACGAGAACAAAAAGAAGCGCGAGCTGCTGAGATTAGAGTGAATTTTAGCCGAGTGTATGTATAGGCGCGAGAATATGTTATATGGGTTTCGCGGGAAAAAAACCAACGCTGTGTTACACGAGTTTAAGAGAGACGCGCATCGAAGTCGGAAGTATTTGTGCCCGAGCGGAGGAGAAAAAAACCCTGCAGACGAGCGAGTATCCGTTTTTACGATGCTTACTTATCTCGAACGAGGCATTTTATAGTTGACTCATTGACTGTAGATGTCGCAGAGAAAACTCCCAAGTGATCGAGTCAATTTCGGTGAATAATAAGGAAGCGTTGACTACGAATGACAATCTCAGTTTCCATTGTACTTCAGTAGTTTATTTTGATACATTTTTAAAAGTTTTTATCTCTATTGAAGGAAAATCATAACTCGAATGAGATTTTCAAAGATACAGTTTTCCGAATTCGTACACTGGTGCTGATTTTAAAAAAGTACTGCACACGGATAAACGATTCTAGTGTAATGAAATAATATCATTAACCATCAATCCTATCAGTAGATGTTGAAACTGAAAAATTTTTTAGTGCATAAGAATGCTCGCGATACCAAAGCTAAGTAACCCAAGTAATCCACTCGCAGAGGAAAAAAGTAATAAGTATTACTCTTATCCGCAAAGCAGATCATATTGCGCGTTCATATTTACAAAAAAAAATGACAAAAAGAATCTTGCGCGCGAGTGCGGGTGCGGGTGCGCAACGTGAAAAGTATTTCGTTCAAATCGAGCTCTCCTCGCTCGCAGCTCGTCGAGTCGTCTGTTGCAACAGCAACAACAACAACTGCTGGTGGTATACGTACGTAATCGGAATGCTATATATACCATAACTTTTTAGCTTCAGCTGCAGCAGTCTTTAATATAGTTAAGGAAACTCGAGAAATTCGTGATCATGAACGCGGCGGTCCTTTCTCTATTTTATTTTTTGCCGCCGCCGCGCGAGCCCGAGCGCCACACGTTTTTTTCTTCTTCTTCTTCTTCTCCTTCGTCTCTTTTCGTTAAATATCTTTCCGTGTATATATAGCTGGGCTCGACGCAAAAATCTAACGCGACTCCTGATCGCGCGATTATTATCGTTGCAAGTCATCTCGACTGCAGCATACGATAGCTTGAGAATTTTTTTACTACTTTTTTTTTTTAATTCGGAAACGAGAGTACTTACGTGCTCCGACGACGACTGCGACGAGTGAAATTCCCCTCCCGACTTTGCTTTTATGCAATAGCAAAAATTGAAACTATATATTGAATAATTTTTCCCTCCTAATATTATACCTTATTAGCTATAAATATTTCGAATCGAAGTATTATATACGTTTCGTTAGTATAAATAACAGCTCTTATGCATAATGTAGAAAGGGAAAGTTCATATATATACGATACATATGTTTCGATTACACATGCACACACACACACTCGTGTACATACTTATAAACTAGTAAAGAGTAAAATTTCATTTTCGTCAAAGCACTTTGGCACGTTCTCGAGTGCTATAGGCTTAAAGATCATTTACCGAACAATCGATCGGCTTTTAATATTAATTCTGTGTGAATATAATTATCATCCGATCGCGGCGTGAAAAAGTTGTAAATTGCAGCGACATCCGGTACGGTGCTTTTTATTTATTATAAATTTGAACAACTTTTTAACTCTCGCGCGCTACGTGCGCACTGTCAAACGATCGGGCGCCTTTCAAATGACGCAACGACGACGACGACGTCGGCAGCGGCGGAACGAAAGTCGGAGAGGCATGAATTTTAAAATTTGTTCACTTTCGTTCGGCAAGCAAGTACTACGGTAAACGGGCAGAATTCCAAATTTTCCGAATACAAATATAAAATACTTTCGTTTCGCAGCCGTTTGTAGAACTGGGCGTGAGCGCGCTGCACTTGACATGCGCTGCTTTGTACGCTTATATGCGTTTTTCATTTATATAAACAACAGCACACAATACTCGCGGCGCGAGCAGCGTTTGTTGCATTACATAGACGCGTAGACGGGGGG
>CACVKI010143974.1:21434-47021 GCA_902732785.1 Trichogramma evanescens
CACGGGGCTGCGAGCGCGAAAATGATATGGACGCGCGCGAGGAAAGGCGATTTATGCTAATAAATAAATTGCCACTGCGTATCTGTGCGCGTATAGTCATGGGTTCGCGTCAGACGATATCCGCGCGTCTCGCCGTTGCTGCTGCGGCGCGATGATTTGTTATATTCGTGCACACACACACAAAGGAGCGCGCGAGCCTTCAAAACTTTCGATGAATAATAAATAAAGGAACTTTGCTTCTTCCACCCACGAAAACAAACGGATATATATCGCTTCGCGATCGTTTTGCTCTTTGCCCGCAATAAGCCCATCGACTCGGGGTGGCATTTGTTGAATATAATGATAATAATACTTTATATTGATGTACGTAGAAATGCTCAACATTATAATGATGACTTTAAAATGTTTTTAAATACTACACGGAGAAACTTATATAGGAAAAATTGCTAAATTTTTAGGAAAAATTACTATATTTTATAGTAAAAGTGTGACATCTCTGACTTATGACAAAATTTACTATTTATATCGTAATTTTTCTCATGTTTCTGATAATTTTTACTATAATTCTAATAAATTTTGATACATTTTATAGTAAATTTCATCACAAGTCAGAGATGTCACACTTTTACTATAAAATTTTTAATTTTTCCTATATGGGTTTCTCCGTGTACCATTAATTGATTTTTCATTACTTTACAAATATTTAGTGAATTTTAAATGTACTGAAAATGACAATTCAACTATCTCAAAAACTTTTGACCAATTCTCAATGGTATTAATTACGATATAACCGACTTCAAGTATTCACCACTAGATGGCGAGTACTCCTTTATAAGTAAATCTGCAAGCGGCAAAGTAAAAATAATTGTATAAGTCAAAGCATGGTTTGAACAAATATTTATGAGTATATATTCTCTGGTAGCAGCAAAGTCAAAATAATTGTATATAAACGCAAATTCGAAATTGTGTTTTATAATTATATTTGAATTTGCGTATTTATAATTATATTGAAATAATTAATATTATAGATGTGAATAATTTATGTTGACTAGAAGTTTCAACAAAGTATCGAGTATTTCTATCGGGAAATTTAACAAATGAAAGCGCTCGCTGGGGATCAACGCGAGAAAGAAAAATCATCCGATTCATTGACGTTTTTTTTCCTGGGCTGCTGCTGGTGGCAGTATACACACCGCACCTCTCCGCGCACGATATATAATTCTTAAATCCAACGTATCGCGTACTACACAGCGCGGCAGAGTTATAATTCGATAAGCGCGAGTCTCGATCGGTGCCATAACATAAGTGTACCGATCATTATTCGGCGCTTTTACGAGTCATTATTAATCGAACGAGAGGACTCTTACGTTATGTACACATACACACGAGAGAGCTTATAGGTGAAGAAGCATCAGCGCATGGGTATTTTATAAATCGAGCTCGTGCGCTCGCGTAGACGTATCCCCGCGCACAAAATCGTTATGGGTCGCGGCGCAGACGTAAACTATATGTGTGTACGAGCGAGCGGGTCATATACATGTACCTCTACCGATCCTCTCCTCTCCTTCGAGACGTTCTCTGCCCGGAGCGATTTACGACACATAAATAATATCTGCCGCTGCACACAATACGCGCGCGCGCCCCCCCGCGCACGTGCAAATAAACACAGCCGCCGACGCCGCAGTTCACTGCTCGCGCGCAGCAGCTGATCCGCTGCCGAGGCTCGCGAAGCTCCGATATACCGTATGAGCTACCGTTTATTATTGTTTATATATATAATATCGTTGCGTCATCGGCGCACGGCGCGCGAGCGAGCGATCGATCGAAGAGCTGCTGCGCCGCGCATCGCGAGGAAAGCTATACACACACAAGCCGAGATGGATGAGTCGATCTCGATTTTAGAGCCGCCGATCTATAGCGATCCTCGTTCGTGTAATCTATTTTACCGCGCGCGAGCGCATTATGTCATTACAGTTTGTCGTCGTAATCATCGTCGAGCGAGCTGCTGCTGCTGCTGCTGCTGCTGCTGCGTCTCTGTATACGGGGGGTGCGCATCTCGCTCGCTCGAGTCATATAATAACTCATAAAAATCGATCGGGCTCTTATAGGTGTTCGCAATCAGCCGTAAGTGCCGTAAGTTACCTTTTTCATACTCTTTTTCTGTCTGTCTTTTTTTTTTTGTTTAAGCTACTCCTACGCTCTGACTAGCTGCTGCTGAACTGCCACTACTACTGCTACGAGCTGCAATTACTTTTACTTTCGATTTTACATGCATATAGTTCGTATCGTTTATGTGTGTGTGTAGCAGCGCATATATGTACAGATATATATGTGCTATAGACTAGCTCGCGCGGTATGCGCATATCGAATTGAGTCGTAATTGTGCGCTGCGCCGCTCTCAAAACTGATTTCGAAATCTGTATACCTGTGTACGTTCGCGACCGATGTTTGCCATAGCCGAAGATGTGTATACAAGCTACTGTATGAAAATTTAGTTTTGTCAGTGGCAGCGCAGGATATCGATCTCACACATCCCATGGTAAAAGTAGTCAATATTAATAATGGGCTGATGACTTACTATTGATTGACTTGTTTTTAAAATTATGTTACAATTATATTGAGTGTATTTTTAATGGCTCGATAATGACATAATTTAAGCTTTTCACCACCAGATGGCTAGTACCTTAAAATATGTAAACCTGCAAGTGGGAAAGTAAAAATGACTGTATAAGTCCAAGCATGTCTCATGAATGAGTTTCATTAATTACACCAGTTGTGTGTGTTGCCTTGGTCAAAAACTAGTTATTGGATGTCGAGCATTTTTGGCAGAGTCTGTCGATAATTTTTGCTCTAATGAAAAGCCCAAGCTATACTCAAATATCATTATAAACTTGTGAGAATATTATAATATTATTGCCATTCGGAGCTTAAAAAAGAATGAAAAACGAGTGATAATAACATAATTATACTTGGTTCCGCTTAAAACTCGGCCAACGTTTACCGTATACGAACGCGTACAATTAAGACGGTGACGACACGCGGACGAGGCAGAAAAGTTACGCTCGCACTAAACCCCAGGCTTTATCTATCGGTCGTGTGCATAAGTCAAAGAGCTCCGTACTCGATCGTCGATTTATTCAGCGCGCAGCCAAGCGATGTCGAGAGCCTAATCTTGGCCCCGCGCGCAAAAAATTATATAGCTATACAGCCGCGGCACTGCACTGCGAGCGGCGCACGCGAAAGGCCGCGATAAACAATAATTAATATCGAGAGACGTACGAGCGAGCGAGTCAAAGATCGTTAAAGGTATATAGAAACGAGCTAGGCTCTCCGCGTGGATGCAAATGAAAATCGATGCGGAACGACGACGGACTCGGTGGAGAGTGCGCGGGAGGGCGTGTATCTCTTTCTCAGCCTAGTAAAGGAATTATTGTTTGCCGCGCGAAGAAGAAAACACGTATATATAGAAGTGCGCAGCTGTAGCGGTCGAGGTTGTAAATACGACGGATGACGACGACGACGACGACGAGTCGGCGGTGGCAGTAAATTCTGTCGCTCTCGCGTGCATTGGCAGTCGCAGTTCTCTATTCTGCTCTAAAAAAAAAAAAACAATATGCACTACACGACGACGAACGAGCTGTGTACTGATATGTATATGTACGACGAGGCGAAGAGGCCACCGCAGCGCCCCGGCAGCGACCATAATTGCTCGGCTCCTCTCCTAGTGCAATCCTCTCTCTCACACACTCTAGTCCAATGGATGAGAATATGCGTTACGGGCGCATATCTCTCTTTCTTTCCATACGTATATATATTTTAATGCAACGGATTCTCGTTCTTGTATATACCCTTGTCACGACTCTGCGTCGCTCGTACGACGACGACGAGTGATTTGTGGCAAAATGAGAAACCGCGTGTAGTTATATACATGCTGTACTGGATGGCGCGAGGGCCGGCTCTGCAGCTGTATGCGACGACGACGCGTCCGACCGGCAAAACGATACCGACGGGACTAGGAGGAGGCTTGGACGCGTATGTATTAGATAGTGGATGTATTGCCTAAAGTTTTGGAAAAACAAGACGAGATATTTGTGTATGTAATCATGTGCAGATCGACCCAAGAGTACAAGGAAGCATGTGATAAGTTTTAAGAAGCATGATCTGACTAATATATAATTATTTTCGCTTTACCACTTGCAGATTTACGAATGAGTGGCTACTGGCCATCTGGTGGTGGAGGCTTAAAATGGTATTTTCGTGTTTGATGCGGTTGAAAACTAGTCTAAATTTCTTGTAACAGTTAAATTTTCTTTTTCAGGTCATTTTAAATGCGATCGATATTTGTTTTAATGGTAATATTAAAACATTTTTAGTCACGATCGGACATTGATATTGAGCATTTCCACGAGTGCGATACTGAACTTTATTCGAGCTTTTTTTTACAAATTTAATGAGAGTTTCGTTTATATCAATTTATTAGAATTGTTTAATTTATTTATTGTCATAAATTGCACAAAAAAAGCGCGAAAATGAAATCACACACATTACTTCTAATGCCATAACGAATCACGGAGTTTTAAAAAACTGCTCTAATTTAAACATTTTGATTGAATATTAACTTATCAATATGCTGATTTACAATTTGCTTTGATGGCTAAAAAAAGGTATGAAAATTTAATCAAAATTGAAGCCAGCAGCCCCCACCGCCAGATGGCGTGTACCTTAATTCTTTAAATCTGCAAGTGTTGAAATCAAAATAAATGTATAAATTGAAGCGATGAAAAAAATTCGAAAAAATTGGTCGTGTTGTTCTTTTAATTTAATGCGATACGGTTTCTGAAAAATTCTATAAATTTAATTCACACCACATTAATTCTCATGCTACACTAACGATATTAAATTATCCTATACGAAAATGAAAAAGAATTTTCACCACTTCAACATTAATTTCAATGTAAATATTTTCATCGGCGACCAGACAAAAAAAAAACTGTAGAACCTCGTGCGCGCAGCTACCGTCCCAAGGACGATCGCCATTATAGCTAGCCAATTTCCAATGATCCACGATACATACGGGGATTCGAAAATCTAATCCACGCTGCACTCGCGAGCCAGTATATAGCGTATAGGATGCAAACCGCGCGCGGCACGACTTATTATAATGCCAAGGTCGGTGCCCAGCAGCTGCTGCCACCGCAGTCAGTACAGTGATGCACACCGTGAGCGCACAGAGTAGTCTCGCGTATTTTTTTCTGCGCGATCGGTTGTTGCTGCGGCTGTTGTATACCCCGAACCGATGAATCAAACGATACGCGTCACCTAATTAGTATATATTTACAAACGTGGCCGCGCGCTGTATAACGCGCAGAAATCGTCCGCGCGCGGCTAATTATCTCCTCTCGTCGCGAGAGGTGCGATATTATAGTAGTAGGTGCAGTGCTTTGTCGCGGGGGGGGGAATTTGCAAATCGATGCGCCGCGCGGCTCGCGCGTACTACGTTATATTCTCAGCTGCTGCGGCTTCTGTGCCTCCGAGTCGAGTTATCGCTCGTAGAATATCGCTTACACATAGGCGCGCTGCGAAAATCGTGAAAATCGTGAGTACTGCTGCTGCGGGGAGGAAGGCGGGGGGAGACGTTAATTAGCGGCTAGCCGCGTGCCGCGTCGTTGCTGTTGTTGTTGTCGGTGCACAACACGGATGATGTCGTATATAGGTAGTTGCCCGGGCCCGCGCGGATCGTTGTGCCAGTGCAGCAGCACCAGCAGCTATACATAAGCTATATCCCCCACATTGGGATAGTAATTATTTCCTTACCTTAACACTCTTAATACTGCGCGCTGACTGCGTAGCGATCGAGAGTTGCTATTTCATACACATAGGCGTCGTCGTCGTCGTCGGCGGCGGGTTTATCGAACTCGCGCGCGGCAACTGCAGCAGTATAGAAAGTGCAGCGCACATTTCGGGAGGAATTAGACACACGGAGATCGAGTCTATACGTTTCGTATATGTTTAGCCGCAAGGCCAACCCGCGAATCGCGTTCGCGCGCTGCAGTTTTCAAGAATTAAAGGCGCAGATTGAGAAATTCTTGATCGTCTTGGTATGTATACAGGCGATCGACGCAATTGGCGCGCGGTGCGCAAATTTGCGAATTTGGCTCGATCGAACTGCTATATGCGTCCCCCGGCGTAATTAGTAGCCCGATGCGCGTGTGCGCGCGAGGAAAAAAATGTGTGCGCGCTCCTATGTCGTTAAAAAAAAAAAGAAAGAAAAAAAATAACCTCGAGCTCCAGCGCGTATCTTTGGAAGCCGCTGCGCATATAGCTCTGCACCAGATGTAATAATGTATGCTACACGGTGGCAATTGCCGAGCAGCTATAGTACTATACGCGAATTCGCAATTCGACGGAGCAGCGCAGCTATTATAATGCGCTATTTGTGCGCATGAGTAGCAGCAGCAGCAGCGAGAAAGGCTCAAGTCGACGACGGTCTTGATGCTAGCCGAGCGTAGCCTTGGTCGAGATACATAGCTCGATGTATAATGTATATGTGCCGTGCATGCGACTGCAGAACGAGAAAGAAAGAGAGAGAGAGAGAGAGAAAAGGAATTGAGAAAGTCGAATAACGTAGCATAGCGGCGAGCTCGCACATTATGGTATATGGAAGCGATAGAATTTAGACACCTACGCCTCGCGCAATTATACTATTGGCAGCTTATAGCGGGCATCGGCAATCATTTCCACGCGTGGACAACGTGCGGTTCGACATTATCTATCTACTCTACGTGACCGTTAAATATCATTGTGTTATGCATCGGTATCCTCCCTCGCTCAATACCCAAAGACTCTTATCACGGCGTTGGAGATAGATAATTGGAAAAGAATCGATTTATATACGTGGGCGCGTACGTATATAACTGGACTCCTTTTATCGTCCGTTCGGATACTATAGATCGAGTAGACGCGAGAGAGAAACATACATAAGGACGAATCGAATCGAGAATAACCGTTAATATCGGGGAGGGACCCCGTAGAGAGAGAGAGAGAGAGGGCGAATCTCTCTCTCGATTGCAAGTCGTGTTTTCATAATATAATTCTATCGCGCTCGCTAGATATGGAGTTTATTACACCGGAGGGTGGGTATTATAAACACAATTGCGCTCGCAGCGGGCGGGGATCGGCCCGCGCCGTGATTAATTCATTCAAGATTTATATTTAACGTTCGTTGCGAGCGAGTAAGCGGGATACGACTCCCATTGTGGCGCATTATAATATAAAGCGCGACATTAGTCGAGCGCGCGCGCGTGTACAAGCGTGTATTACAACGACTAATGCTGCTTTGGAGGCATTTATTAGCCAGTTACTCTTGAACTATATATAATGTATAAACAGACTCGCGTTGTGAAAATTATTACACGAAGCTCTCGCTCTCTGATCGGTCTGGTATTCGAAGCGTTTAAATCACGCGCGAGATCCGCGCAGTGACACCGACACATCCACTACATATAACAAACGCATATTGTCTGCCGTCCGAAAGAGAGGCAAATCGACTATGCGCTCGTAAAGTTGCGAAGGCGCCGCTCTATTGGCGTATATCGATTAGCGCACATACGTATACGCACAGCGGAGTCTTATATATATATACCCTTCTACGGACTGCGCCCGTGCACCGAGTCGCGAGCTTGAACAAATTTTTCAAGCTCTCTCTCTCGAGCCAAGTATGCGTGTGCGTGTGTGTCGTGTGCACCCGCTGCTGCTGCTGCTGCTGCTGCTGCTGCCGCTCGTGTCGAAATGAATAATTGACTGGCAACCGAGCTAGATGTTTGCGTGTGTGTGCTTATTAAACTGAACCTTGAACTCGGCGCAGTGGTGTTGGTGATTGCTCCAGCTAAACGCGCGCACAGCTATGCGCTGGGCTCTGTCTAGTACATTGCTAACGACGTCGTGTGTCCCGCTGCGAGCCTATATAAGCTGATCAGCACCGTATACACGTATGCGATTGGCGAGAGGATATAGACGAAAAGTGCGTTAAGAATTTTCGATATAGGGTTTGTCTTAATGGGTGTACTCGAAATAGTTGTTTATTTCGTATAGGGGCAGAAGACGTTGACTTTGGTCTGCTGTCGACTTTAGTAAGCTGTCGAGACTTTATTTATACTAACTGAATCTTTGTTTTGGTACTTGCGAGATTACAATGCTCCATCTGTCGGTGCACATCAAAAAGCTCACGATCGAATGTGATAATTCCCGAATATCAGTCCTTGTATTTTTCTATAAAAATATAACTCATTTTTCTGATCGATAAGTATAGATCATAACCAACGCGCCAATAAAGAAGTTATATCTTGAAAACGCGTAGCTGCGTAGCGATGATCGCAGCAATCAGCGCAATAATGTAATCCATGAGTAATATAATAATCGATGTACTACGTGCCATTTAAATCCGACCGATACACAGCCACGTTACGCGTTTATGATCATATAGTTGACATTTCAACGATCATCCACTCGGCCACGGTTGTAATTTACAAAATTATCTAGTCGATCTACTAGCGCCACACTAGATCGCCCATACGCTTTTTTAAATCAGAATTAATACTTGTGTATTAAATGCCGTGAGACGTCCTCGTATATATAATGTAAAACGTGGAGCGCGCGATATTACGTCAGGTACTACATAGCTTTGACGCCGTTGCCAAATAAGCGACTCGCAAGCCAGAGCTCCTATACGTGCCCGATACGTTTACCTTACGTTTATTTATTTACAACGATTTGATAAAAATAAACACGCTGGGTTTTTAACAGCTCCGCTAAAATATTTTTCCTATATTTATCATCGAGTTTTTTAGACGAACGTCATCGTGCGGCGATTTCCTCATATACACCTTCGACGACCTTCGCGGCCGGGCAGGCCTGCGTGTGATTTTTTTTTTTTTAACGATTAAATTAAATTCAATGCATCCATGTATACCGTCGCAAACCTGTATAAACGTCGTTTATTATTATCCATCGAAAAATGAATGATTTTTTTTTTTTTTTTAAGGAAAAAAATGCCTTGGAATCTCTACGCCATCGACCAATGCCGAGGAAGTATTTGAGACCGAAAGTGGAAAAAAAAAATGATCGCGAGCGAATAATGAAAAAGATTCCGTTCGAACGAGCACGTGCTCGATCATTATTAAGCGTATGCGCGCGCGAGAAAGTTATTTGTTCGGCCTCGCGCGCGCGCGTTCCGTCACTTTGGCGCAAGGATAATATTATAATAAAGTATGTATAAGCGAGGAGTATAGCGATGCCGATTTGATGCTACATTGGCTATACTTCGTGGCCGCAAATAACTATTCGCATAGAAGGCGATTTACAATTATTATTATTGAATACGCAACAGTGGTTTTTGAAGTGCACGAGCGAACTCGATAAACGTAGAGAATTAGAGAAAGATGCGGGGTTTGTAGGAAAGTCTAAGGATTAACCCATAAGAGGAATTCTAAAAATCATATCATTTTCGAGAAAAGTCATATGATGTCAAATGATTGAAGGTCAATGACCTTTCGCCGTACGGTGAGTATCTTCATTTTCCGAGGATTAATATTGGAAAAATCGTTTTGTATTGGGCACAACATTCATTCATCGCGAACGGAATTGTCATATTATTTTCTGATTGGGCTCTTTCAGATTTTATCAATTTTCGTACCCTATATATTCCAGACTGCGGTGCGCTATAAGTTCAATTACAGCGTAATGTTATGGACGGAAAATGATATCCTGAAAATGTATCAAGTCGGGTTTCGAACTAAGCAACGGATATTCTTCTTTAATAAAAATAACGATAAATGATTCATCGACTCGAACGATTTTCGAAATTTTGAAGAATTTCACCTTCCTCGAGTGATTTTCGGAGCCTATCGAGATATTCCTCTACGACCTCTTACATACATCACGAGGAACAAATTTTATAACTGCGCTCGCGCTTTACACACACGACGTTTATTTGCGCATTTTCCATATTATACCCGTGGACACTCACGTGATATACCACTGCTGCTGCCGCCGCTACACCGCAACCAAGGCTTTTAAATGCCAGCCGCGGAAAAATAATTTTCTTTCTCTCTCTCTCTCTCTCTCTCTTTGACGCGAGATTTATGCGATAATTATTATGAAATAAATTATCGCGCCGATTCTCACACCGCGAGGCAGCTATATATGGTACTCTTTGCGTTTGTCAGAGCTGTGCTGACTCTGCGAAGCCAATCGCGCATTATTATATTTACGAGCTCGTTTAACAAGACTCGTGAATAATATATAGGAGTTGTACAATAAAGAGCGCAGTGGCTCGGACAATTCACGACTTTTCTCGATTCTCTCCCTTTGACGTATCAATTAGCGCTGCAAAATTTACACGCGGCTATAGAGTACAGCACTCGAGGGGCTTTAGGGTGGAAACATAAGTGCAATCTATCAATGCTTCAACGAAAACCTGATTATGAACGAGCCGACGGCATATTTAAAGTTGCTTATAGATTAGGACAATTTCCTTTTTTACAAGGATGAGGGCACAATAACGATTTGATACCGATAAAACGTACCGAGTTCGTTTCTCAGCTACGCTCTTTCGGCGGTAGTGCGCGCGACTCTCGAATTAGCATATTAAGAAACCCGCGCGCAGCTATTATAGAGAACACGTGTGTGCACCTATTCGAATCAATGCAATCGTAATTCTTAATCGAGCCTTAGCGCGCATACGCCTTGCGCGCTCTACATATTATGGTACACAGTAGGTGCACGTTGAAAAATCGAGTTGCGAAAACGTTTAGCATAGTACATACGTATCCTTTTTGCACGATAGATATGAGAGAGAGCATAAGCCCCGCCGGCCTCTACTCGACTTTTTGAACTTTGCGTGTAATAATTTGTTTCTACCTAGTGTATATACGGAGCCGGAAGTAACAAGACTGTATAAAAGCTGCTATTTCTGTCGTCGCGAAAGTAAAGAGTAAAAATGAAGTGATTCGCGATTCCGAGACAGAATTAAAAGTGTGAATTACATAGTTTTTTTTTTCTCGTATCTATATACACCTCGATAATTATTGGCATTCAATTCTCTCGAGGAAGTGGCGCGCGCGAGTTTGCATAATTTTAATTATCCCTCGTAAAAACGTGTAAATTTCGGGAAGTCGTCGTATGCGTCGCTAACGGAAACGACACGGATCATAGCGAACGAGATTTTTTTTTTTTTTTTCATAAATCATCGCCGCGCACACAGGTGCAAACGATTATTATTTTTTTTTTTTCGCTCGCGCCCAATTTCCCAATATTAGATTATCTTTTATCGAGACTCGCGAGCTGTGCGCTACGCGTAAAAGTAGTTCTTCCAATTACACGGGGAGGGGATTACGCAATGGAATTACTACTACTCGGCTTATAAGTAGCAGCAGCGAAACCCGCGTGTATATCATTATATACGTGTGCTTACAATGTAACGTAAGACTTTTTTTCATTATTATGTAGAGAGAGAGAGAGAGAGAGAGAGTTAGATGGATGTTAATTACATTAGATGGCGATCGTTATAAGATTCATGCGCGGGGCGGCTCTAAACTTTGACATTGCAACGTCGCGCTTACACAAAAAGTATGTATCGAGATCGAGCAGGATTCGAACTCGATTTTCACAAGCACGTACATAATATGTAAAAGTAGATGCGGAATTTTCGGGCTCTCTCGCACCCCCTCGAGGGCATATTTTATGCTCTATCTGCATCGATCCATATATACGCGAGGCTGCAACGTACGTCCCTTAGGACTTATAATATTATTTAAACGCGCGTATATGAGTATGTATATGTACCGGCGGCCCCCGATACGTCTTAATGCGTGCGCTGAATTTTTATCATTACGTATCGATACGTATACATATATACAGTACACAGTACGGTATTACAGTTGGCAATACGTTGCGTAAAATGCCTTTATATATATATATAATGCTGCACCGGCGGCGGCTAGCGGCAGTCCGAAACTAGAGCGATTTTTCCTGTCGATTTAATCGAGCGCTCCGAGCGTTTTTCGTTCGTGTACATATATATGTACTTGCATCTCGGCAGCAGCTGTGCAGTGCGCCAGACTTTGCCACATTTCGCGCATAACTTGTAATATTTTAACGACAAATTGCGGCGCGCGCCTAGCCGCTCGGGCGCTTTTCTCTTTTAATAATTTCCTTTTTTTATTCACTCGCTGTATTAAACGTATATAAAAAGCTGGTAGCTCGTAGAAAACTACACAATCGTCTCCTATATAATATCTTAATCTCGCGCGGACGGATTCAAAGATGAGTTAATGTATACGAAAAGCGGCTGCGTTACTACACACACAATAGACGCGCGCGCGAGTTTCACGTGTACAAGTTGGCATAATTTTGACGCGTATAAACGCAGCAATTTTCACACACACACAGCTGCTGCTGCTGCTGCTGCGACTAAATTATCAAAATTGAAAAGTTAATTCGATGCGCGCAGTGCGCGTCGAGATGCTGCTATAGTAAGCTTGGTAGAGATTTTTAAAAGGATCGTCTCGAGAGCAGCGCAGCTCGACGCGCTCGTATATAATAATACAAAACGTTCAACACCTATTTGGAGTTAACAGCTCTCGGCGGCGGCGGCGGCGGCACACGTTCGCAAGTTTCCTCATCAGTCATTCGCGCAGCCGAGGCAAAAATGATGATGATGATGATGATGACAACGATGAAGAGTAGTATAAAGCTCGAACGAGCTCGCGCGCGCTCCTAATGAACTTTCCTATCTCTCTATACGCACTCGGCGGTTAATGCGATTGTCCGCGCTCCACGCGTGTGTACATCATCTTGCACTTGCTGCCTGTCGTATGCGCTAAACGATCGTCCCGATCACGATGCACCTGCAGCGCAGCCACCCCAGCATAGAGCAGCATCGCGCAAAACTGTTTCTAATAGTCTCGACATGCGCGAGCTTCGTTTGCATTTGCGGGAAATTTTCCCCTCTTTACCCGCGCGCGCGCAACGCCTGGCACCTGTTTCGTTTTTATTATGACACTACATAATACCGCGAAGTAGGTGCAGCTTTTATAATTCACGCGCGATCTATATATCGCGATGTAAACTCGATCGCGCCAGCTGAATTTTCACATTTTAATGATTTTCAGCTTAATCTCGCGAGCGCGTATATACCTCTTATAAACCGGAGAAATTTTCGCTAGAGCCATATTCGCGTGTTCGCGAGACTCCGAGTATGCTGCAGCTCACTGCACGCGGGGCTCGCACAATGGATTCTATAAAGCTGACACACGCGGGCTCTGTTTACGAGGCGCAGAGGCAAAATTATGACTACTCAAGATATCATAATATAATATTATACCGCTGAATATGTGAGCTCTGATATGTATACCGCTCGATTTCAAAATATCTATGCTCGCGTATAATTTAACAGTGCGCTGATTTGAATCGGTCAAACTTTTTTGATTGATCGATTAATTATCAAATTAGGTTCAAAGAAAATTTTTTTTCTCGTAAAAATCGTTTGAACGAGGGAGATAAATCGGCATAAAATCGGTTGTCGCTCGTAGCAGAAAGAGAGAGAGAGAACAATTACAGTTAAAAGGGCATGTCACACGCGCATCAATCCATCAATTCTCTCTTACCTGTTGTTGCAAAGACGATGCCACTGAGCACGATCAGTGCCAGGCTGCAGTTGGCCAACTTCATCCTGACGTCGCTGCGTTATCCTGGCGAGCGGAAATGTCACAACGATTCTCGGTCGATCCGTGTGTTTCGCAAAACAACAAGCGAAATCTTCCCTTTTTTATGATCACACTTTGTTGGTGGCGCGTTGAAAATTGAATTTACTCAAAAACGGCACTTTTGAACTAAGCACGTTGGCAATAAAAAAAAAGAACAGTAAAGATGAACACACTTTTTCATGTATAGGAGACAGACAGAGGGAGGCCACACTACACGAGGGTATACGGAAATAGCAAAAGAAAAGAAGAAGAGAAAGAAAAGTAAAAAAAGGAGAAGAAAAAAAACCGAAAGTTATTTCTCTGGCAACTGGATTAGTAGTAGTAGTAGTATTAACCGCTGGCGACGCGCGTCGAGGCGCGAGCGCGCGAATTTGAAAGTATACTACTACTGCAAAAGCACACCACACTATCTGCTGCTGCTGCTGCGCTTATAATGTAGCACATAAGCGTGCCGTGGCTGCGCCGTCGTGGTTGGACTACTACTGCCGCTGCTGCCGATATTATACCGCGGACTGGCAAGCTCGAGAGAGCGACGACGGAAAGTTGTGTGTGTGTCTGTGTGCGTTGCTCTCGGCTCGACGAGAGAAAGGTGACTGGAGTAGCGCTGTGCTCTCGGGGCCGAGTTGCAGCTCGCGCTTGTACCGCGCCTGACTGGTATGGGGGCCTTTTAGCACAACCGCGAATAGTGGTAGTAGTAGATCGAGCGCAATTCGAACGTTAGCGCAAGGCTCTCTCGCGTCTATGTGTGCGCGTGTGTGGATTGACCGCTGGAGACGGGGGACACAAAAGTGCCAATTATATGCGTATACACGTATATATATACACACGCGCATTGTCTGATCCTCGAATCCTGATCGCACCTACGCACACGCACACACACACACATAATAATGCTCGGAGCTCGAGTGTCCGTGATGTGTGAGCGAATGAGAAAGCCCAACGCACAGAGAGAGAAAGAGAGAGAGAGAGAGAGAGGAGGTGCCTCGTGGTGAAGGGGATGCTGGAATACTTTTAATTGCCTCCACCACCGCCGCCTCGCGAGCGACAGACACGAGAGAGAGAGAGAGAGAAAGAGAGCATAGAGATCGGGGCTACGTGCAAACCGATGGCTTGTAAGCTTCTCAAGGATATGTATACACTCCAACGCAATATTCGCGAGCTAAGGTCGTGCGGGGCGATACAGAGCGAGAGAAAAGCACGCGTGGCAGAACGTTCGTTCCGGCTTTTTTCGAGAAGGGCGTCGTCGTCGTCGTCGTCATAATCATCGCGCGCATATCTCCGAGTTGGCGCAGTTATGCCAAGGATACACGCGATGGAGTATGCGCGAAAGCTCGAGCAAACGCGCGCATTACGCGGGGCGTTACGTTGACCGACGTTTGATAACGAAATGATCTTACTCTGGTTAAAATTTTTTAAAAACTAATGAGCAAAAGAGGAAAATTTCAATTTTTTTTAAATGCACAAATATTATAAGTGACTTGTTTGCGATGATTTTTCTATTAAATTTATCGAGATCAATTTAAATGACATGGAAATGGCAATTGAACTGCTTCTGAAAATGTAGACCAAATTTCAGCTACTTCGAATACGTTAATGACACTTCAAGCCTTCGCCGCTAGATGGCGAGTTCAACTTTGTCCGTAAATCTGCAAGTGGCGATGTAAACATAATTGTATAAGTCGAAGCATGGTTCCGGAAAAATTTTGAGATTTATCAGTAAATGTTATTACGGCAGTGTCAGGCTGTGCCTTCGATTATGGGTTTCGGAAAATCGTTACTTGCATTACTAAGCAGACTCTCAGCTGATTAATTATTTTTCTTGAATTGGCAGAGCTCTTCGTGAAGTTCCTCTAATTTATAATCCTGAAATGATCCTAATAATCTTCTATAAATAACGAGAATTTTACTTTTTTAAATAATGTAAACTATATTTCTTATACTTTTTCTGCTGCAACGATTTTCCAATAAAACTGCGCCAGCAATACTTATCTGAAGTCTCGTCGGTACTTTGGAGTTTCAAGAGTATGTTGAATCACAATTAAAGCCAGTCTCCACCGCCAGATGGCGAGTACCTTCAGCAATAAATCTGCAAATGATTGAGTACACATTTCTGTATAAGACAGAGCTCATAATTGAAATTTGGCTGTGAACAATATGACTTAAAAGTCCAAGTTACTGCGGAACACTTTACAGATATAAGCCGAATCGATATTACATCAAATTAGCTGTTTCATGCGTCGGCGGCTTATACATCGATCCTGTTACATAATATACGCTCCGCTTACCATCACTTCTTTTTCAATCGGGCACAGCGTGATACACGCGGCTTATAACAGCGCAGCACAGCGCAATGTCGAGGGTCATTATAAGTGAACTTGGGTATTGCTGAAAAAAAAATGACGCGAAATAAAAAGAAAACAACAGCCACGACTGTACTGCCTTATGTGTGCCTTGTGAGACTGTACTGTCTCACGCTAACGGATATCCTGATAGTCACGTATATCGCGTCTCGATCCCGGAACGTATTCATCGATTTTATATATACACCTTTGCGCGAGTGCGACTCGATTACGAGATTTTCGAGGGTCTGTAAACTTTGTATACTCGGTGCGACTCGAGGCACACACAGGTGATAATACTTTCTCGGTCGTAAAAAAAAAAAAAATTAAATCACACGTACGTATACTATTTCTTACGCTAATATATTAACTCTTGCCTTATAGCTGCGCGTACATAACATGTAAGGTGTAAGTACAACGATCCGCGGGAAAAATAAAAGGCGTCTTTGCGGATGAGCGCGAAAAACTACCCGTGCGGTCTTGAGCTGCGAAATCCTTTAAGTTTTTGAAGATCAAAGACTTTTCTCCACTCGATAATCACATAGACAATCAAATTAGTCTGCGCGCGCGCGCGATCGCTATTACACTTGCCGATCGGTGTTGTTTTGGTATTAATATGCAGAGTCACATAGCACAAAATCGCGAGTCCCCCTCGCCTTCGTATGAAAAAAAAAGTATAATTAAGAAAGTTCCGCGCATTGACGCACACGATCCTCACCCATGGTACTCAGAAATTCAACGAAAGGCTCGATGTTTTTAATTTCACTCGGCATTTATTTGTCTTCGACGATTTTGACAATTAAATGGACTTTTCGCGTGAATAAATTTTTCCGTCGCTCGAAGAAGAAAAAATGTCGATCGAGTTTTAATACATAATAGAGATTCAACGAATAATAATAATACGACGACGACGATGGGAATGCGGCGCGCATGTATATCGAGATCTGTACACACATTATATGTGTGTAGGAGTCAATCGTAGCGGCTAACAATCACACATAGTAGCTAGTACAGAACAAGCGTATTACTACCTATTCAATGGCGTAAGGGCTGGAACATAGCTCGCGTGTAAACGCGTGTTAGAAAAGGACTCGAGACTCGCGCGACTTGCCACACACACATATATACAAATATAGACCCCGAGAGAGAGAGAGAATTTCTGGCTGCTGCAATTTTCGCGTGTGTAAAAGCGCTGCTATATATTAACGCGCTCTCTAACTCACCGCCGCAGTGCTGCACCGTGCTGCATGCAACAGCAGACACACACTCGCACAAGTTGTAAGTTTGCAAGCCGGATTCAATATTATCTGCATTATCGCACTTTTCCACAATGGTCAGAAGTTGCAAAACTATATATGTGTACATGCACGTGCTCGTGTATGTGTATGCGTGTGCATGTGCACGCGTAGCCCCCATAATACACATACCTTTCGAATGCACATCGTGGCGTGGCTTTGGCGTGGCTGCCAGTGTCTGGCGCGCGTATAGCGCATATAGTGGCCGCCGCCGCCGCATACAGCGTATTTTATTCCGTTTGTTCATGACGAAATTAACCTACTTTTGCCGCTAATTTACGCCCTATTATATATTGTTGTATGGCGTTGAAGGGGATCAGCCGCGGAAAGATGCGTGGCGCGCGCGCACATCGATAGCATTGTTGTGAGTGTTTATAAGTGCGCTGCCTTTTTTTTTTTTTTTTTTTTGCCTCCCCAGATCCTTCGATCAAATGCTATCGCTGCTGCTGCTGCTGCTGCGCTGCCAATTGCGTGTGGTGCAAGTGTGGCCTTGCGATCGTCGCGAGCGATGAACAAACGATTAAGATTTAATTCAAGTCTGAAGAAAGCTTTTTTTTTTGGTACTTGCCAAGGAGCATTGAGTGGAAAAAATATCGTAGAAAAATATTTATATTAAAATCAATGTTATTTGAATTAAATTGAACGATTTTTTCATGTATTATTAAGCATAAATTTTTCATCAAATTAAATATAAAGTTCTCTAAATTTGACTGGGATCACATTGATTTTAGTTTTTTTTTTTACATAAAAATAGATTCGCGAAGTTTATCTTTATATCTTTCTAGCTCAATTAAGACATAACTTATACAATTATTTTTACTTTGCCACTTGCAGATTTACAACTAATGGTGCTCGCCATCTAGTGGCGGACGCTAGCTTTAAATACCATTGAAATTTCGTAAATATTTTTGTACAATTGACTCAATAATTAAATTGAAATATTTAAATTTTAGCTTAGAATAAAATCAATTTTGCATTATAAACAATGTACATGATTGAATTTTCATGCATTTCAGGTGCGCTTCATTAAAAAAATATATCAGTACTGATGCATTAAATATAATATCTGATTTTACATTGAATCTGAATTGAATTGAAACTTTTTTTTAATAGTGAAAACGCATTCTAATAAAGTTTTGTTTATTAATGCAGTTACTGTACTGTAGTTCTGAGAAAAATAGAACTTGAAAGTATAATGCCCAAACACGTCGCATCGCAAACGAAATAAATGAATAATATCCATGATTAAACGATTGCTTTTGATATTGCAATCTTTACAATTGGTACCTTGTTCTGCAATTTCAATTCTCTCAATGTAATGTTTCATTTCGCGGATTGCACGATTTTTCGTCTACAATTAAAACATCGCAGATCAATAATACGCGAATGACATATATAATCGTACGTCCATCAACGACTTCATGTTCCAAACCGATTTACGAACCAATTAAGTATTAAGTAATTTGTGTAGCATAATTTTTAATCGATATACTTTTAATATATACCTCGGATTTGAAGGTAGCCACGAATTGTAGCTTTTCCGTGTTATTTCATAACGTACCGAAGCAAAATACAATTACAAACAGTAATAAATTTTGTATTAAATCGCGACGTTTTAATCAATCAACCACAATGAAAATGGTATGACCTTTGTGTCTACAGTGACAAGTGCAGACTGCTCGTGCATGATTAACGGAGTCGATGAATACGTATCAACGGTCCACCTACATTTATGTCTAGCTAATCATTACTCCGATCTATAATTTGCAACATAGACTTTGACTTTTTGCGTAATTTCAATTGGAAGTTTTTCGATTATATTCATTTAATATAAAAGAACAAGATGACGCATGGATCGATAACAACGATACATAAAAATTCAACAGGATCGTGGCTCCAAGTTTCTTATCGCGTATACAAACCGGCCACAGGCCATACACAACGGAACATCGATTTATATTTCTTCGATCCAGCATCGAGACACATGCGGAGCGCGAAAATAAATTTTACCTCCGCGTACGTGTACGTGTGTACACGCGCGATAACAAAAGGCTTCAAAATTCCCTTTCGTCTGGGTCTCTGTGTTTTTTTTTCTCTCTCTATACGTCTCGCTTCTCTTACAAACACGCGCGCGTGTGTCGAAACTCGAGCGCGAGTATGTTTGTGTTTTTGTGTGACGTATATAATATACGCCAACCAAACATCTGGTTACGTATCTGTCTCCGATCGGGGGCCCCGAAACGAAAGAAGGAAAAAATCGAGATGCGATAAAGACGTCACGGGCTGGTCGCGCGCATAGTTCAGGACTGCGTGTATATCGATACCGATCGGCTCGAGAATGTCCCACTCGCGCCCCGCCGTCGAAAATAGCTCGGAAGAGAGAATTCGGAGCACGGGACACTTTTTTATTGGCCTGGCACTACAATGCAAACAGCTTCCTCCAAGCTTTCGGTGTACACATAGATCCGTATAGAATAAAGAGACCGATCCTCTGCACTGGGTCAAGGACGCCGCGTAACTGCGCGCGGATATATGGGCGATTGTTTTAAATGGCTTTTATGCGGAGATGGCCGAGCTTTCTAAGCTTTTGTTGTAATCCTCCTGTAATGCGCAGCGGGGGCTTTTTTACGGCTCATTTAGCGCTTCGTGACACCGATGGCGAGAAATCGATTTTGTCAAAATATAGACGTATATATTATAATTAGCGCGTGTCATCGAAATTGGTATACTAATAACCATAATAGCCGCGTGACAAGACGATCCGCGATCTCGATCTCCGTATACCTGTCTCATCAATCAAAAATCGACCAAAGTGGCCTATTGTACTCGTACTCGCGCGCGGTAATGTATTTCGGATTTAAATTTCACGCGGAGCGAGCAGGACTCCGTTGAATTTCAATACTTTCGGTAAAGACGCATTTTTTTCGATTATGTCACCTTCTCGATACACACGTACGCGCGCAAATTGATACATCAGAGCTGTATGAGTTGGGCCTCGAGTTTTGGGTGTGCGTGTATAATGTCGCGCGCGCCACTCGAGTACGTATACGCAAATAGAGACTATATGTTTGCCCCGACCACCCGTGCGCGAGAAACAATTACAAATAAATATTCAATTGCGCGTGTTTGGCTATACATTACCGAGTGTATATACATACTTGTTGTGCCAAAATGCCTTGGGTTGAAACTCGCCCGAGCCCCGTGCACAGGTATTTCTCGTACTAATAATCTCATACGCCGATATATTATAAACGAAACATTATTACTATTGCGACGAATGTATGCGCAGAGTCCTCGACATGTTTCACAAAGACATCGGCCACGCGAGCCAGATACCGATCGCGATTGCGGCAAAGCTTGTAGCATAAAGTGCCGTGTGTGTGTGCGCGCGCGGATAACGATCGCTGTGAGCGAGCGGACACACGGGCATGAATCGATCTTTCCATGTACATGCGTACATCTTGTCATCGGGCCAATAAAGTTGTCCGAATTTGACGAGCACATCTTTTTTCGTTTTGACATTCGTTTACTCTTTCGAAATTTTAATTTTCGCGCGTCGATTGTACGTTGCACAAATTTTTATCTCAAGCATCGATTGGATGCTACTTTGTTGATGTTAAAAAAAAAAAAAATTAATAAACAATGTTCGGAGAATAAATTGCGAAATTGATATATAAAATTGAAACGTGTAGTGTACGATCGATGGATATTGAATTTCAATTTATCATATTTTGACTTGTTAATTATTAACAATGAAATGAGTTTTTAAACGATTATATATATTTTTCTCAATCCGACCTTGTGCATTTTCAGAATAGAAAGGATCGCTAAATCTGGCTTTATCCTGCTCGCAAGGGTTTTGCTGTGTGATCCACATAATAATAAATTTGATAAACTGTAATCGAGAAGAAAATGATTAACTTTTATAATATAATTGTGATAGACACTTCAAAGAATTTTATAGCGGTGTCGTCACTTGTGAGCGAAATTATTAAAGTCTCAATGGGAATTGGTTTCAATCCGAATTCAAACATTTAATTTTTTTGAACTATTAAAAAGTTGGCATACAATCTACTCGGCACTGCGAGGACTGAAAAATCAAAAACTGCAATAGAATTTTCTTGAACGAGTAATTGAACACAACTAACATACGGTATTCGAGATACGAAAAGTCATCATATTTTAATGAGTTTTTGATGCGTTAACTTCTGTACGCACATTCTCGGTCAAATGACACGTATGGCCTGTCAGTTCAGGAGTATTCTGACAAAATGTTAGTCCAATCGAAGTAAAATTGACATTAATGTTGAATTTTTAGTTTCAACGTCTGCCTTTTTTCGGTAAACTTGTTAAAAACAAAAACCTTTTTGCAAGGTTATTATTATTGCGGTTCAATCATTTTTGATTTACGTTTCTTGACAACGTGAAAATGTCATTTCGAAAAATCGATGTTCGAAGACACACATCTTTCATTTCTCAAAATGAAATTTTTCAAATTGTGGCGACAAAGCTCTAGTCGTCCGCTTTTAGCTATATAGCTAGGATATTATACACGCTAAACTCAAAAAAGTAACTTTCGAATACCCTTTTAAAAAGAGTAATTCGCACAGATTACTTCTTTCACTGAAATGCAGGAACTTCAAAAGAGTAACAAACGCAGATTACTCTATTTCGAAAAATGCCAAGTTGAAATAAGAGTAATTCATTCAGATTATTCTTTTTAGATAATACTACTTCACCCAAAAGAGTATTATGTGCAAATTAATTTTTTTAAAAGTGTAACGAGCGCATACTCAATCTTCTTTTGGAAATCTGGACAGTGAAAAAAGTCATTTTATATAGTGACAGATTATATGTAATGAGCCGATCTTTTAATTTATGCATTTGAAATGACTGAAAGATACATAGACAACAAGAACAACAACGGGATATCAACAAAATATTGATTCTCTTAAAATTTGTCGTATTTTGACGTGTAAATTAAGTTGTACATAATTTTTCTAGACTTCTATTTTATCAACTGACTCGTTTCCAAAAAAAGATTATTTTGCACTCGCTACACTTTTAAAAAATTTAATTTGCACGTAACACTCTTTTGCATAAGGTAATGTTATCTAAACAGAGTATCATTTTCTTCACATTTTTCGAAAAAATTGAACGTGGGCGAAGCCACGACGGGATCGCTAGTAAATTAATATAATTTAATTGCACTGAACTAATTCATCGGTAGTGAAATTTTATAATATAGTGATATGAGGTACGCTCGCGCGCGCCAACTAATCCAGTGAAATTAAAATAAGTTTTCCCACTAAATAAATTATATGAACGACCGATGCGAGATTCCGACCAATCATGAAGCGAGGTGCAGTTACTCCTCGACCAATGAGGTGACGAATAAAACGACTTCACATGATTTTTTTAAGGAAGGATAATTGAGCATTAATGCTAAATATTTCAATAGTTTTTAACAACTTTCTGAATATATTATCATTAATTTAATGACTCTGAAAATGGTTTCATTTACTGGTAAAAATGTTTCATTTGCTGGTGCATCGTGTATTTTTTCCCTTATTTTATTAATGAAAGTTGAAAGTAAAAATTCTGCAAAAATTCTATTCAGTAGAGAAAGACATTGACTATTATAATCCATCTGAATAATAGCCTTTAATTAAAAAAAAAACGTTGATTTGAGTTAAATCTAAGCAAACTTTTTTGAAACCTTTCATTCACTGGATTAGGTGACTCTACGCAACTACGATCGGGTACGTTTCCCGAAAACACGACGACAATCTCTGTAAATATAACTTCCACGCATGCCCACCTCCACCCACGCCGCCGACGCGTCTTAGAGCTTCGGCCATCGACCCATGCGTTATTTTATCTTTGTATAGGTTATATAGAGTGTGTGTAGCTAGTACATAACATGTTACGACGCCGCAACGTGTGAGCATAGAAAAAAAATATCGTAAAGACTGTATCGAGTGATCAAAAGTGAAAAAAAAGCGTTTTCATATATCATAAGTGCAGTGTAAGACAATGGCCCAAAACGCAGAGCGTCAGCTGGTGCAACTTGAAGAACGTGACTATCGTGGTAGAACACCATTGCACTACGCCATAATAAGCGGCAACAAAGATTCGATCAAATTATTGCTGAGAAATGGCGCTGATCCGAATTCGGCAGACAATTGGGGAAACACGCCTCTGCACCTTATTTGCAAAGAAGGACAGAACGACTGTGCCTTGGGAAAGATATTTCTCAAGATCGCCGCGGAAGCCAATCGACCGATACAGGTCGACGCCCTCGACGATGCGGGCAACACACCGTTGCACTGTGCCATCGAGCGCTGTCAAAAAGGCATGATCAAGCTACTGCTGAAACGAGGCGCCAATCCGAATCTAATCGGCGCGCGGGGATTGACGCCTCTGCAGGTCATCTGCGCGAACAACATCGACGACCGCGACTACGACTTGGTGAAGATCTTGCTGGACGAGGACTTGTTGCGCGACGAAAAAAACGATCGGCTGCTGCAGATCGACAAGCAGGACGAGCGGGGCCGCAGCCCGCTGCTCTTGGCTCTGCTCTGTGACAGCAAGAAGACGGCCGAACTGCTGCTGAGCAGAGGCGCCAGTCCCAATGTCGCCGATGCCAGGGAATGACGCCTATATGCACGTCTTATGCCAGAACCCACTTTACGTCGACGTGCTCGAGATGTTATTGGAGCCGAGGGCGGCGCAACGTCGACAGGAGCAAGAAGAAGACAACGTCGAAGAAGAAGCACGAGACAATTTAGATAGCGCGCCATCGGCTAACGAGGACGGTAGACCGACGTGGGATAAGTCATATATTGACATCATTTTAATAACTTTTGCGACGGGGCTTATTCTTTATTTCCATTAAATAAATGTGAAACAATTAGTTGCGATTTTTTTATTGATAAACTTACGATCGTTTAATATCTCAACTTGTGTATTCATTACCATGACACCTTATCGAGATCAAAGTTATTTGTGCCACCCATCAATGACGTAAAAATTTAATCAATAATTCAAATTTTAGTATGCAAACAAAAAGAGAAAAAAAGAACAACTCAGAAAAAAAATTAAAACTCAATAAAATAAAATTAAAATTAAAAAAAAAAAGACTACGTATGTATGATAGAGTTTCATCAAATTCCAGCAACAAAAATTCAAACAAAAAAATATATAAATTTGCCATTGATCTTACAATTAATTAAATAATGACATAGGTCATCGAGATGCAAGCCTTTATTAGTGTTCAAAAAATAACGACGCATTGGCCGCTAGGGGGACTTTCATTTGGTTTTCTCTGCGCGCGTGTGTGCGCGTGGGTGTGTGTGAAAGGAAATTCATTACGAAGCGGTGAGAATGAAGCACATGGCCACTTGTTTGCTCGTGATAAATCTAGCTCGTCTTTTTAAGTGGACAGTAGCAATAGCAACAGCACCAGTTACTTGTGAAAATTAAATCCTGTTAAATCCAAGTGAAACCAACAAGTGTTTTTCCTTACGCAATCCCTTAAAATTTGTATCCTCAAGTTAGCCGTTTGGACATTGGCACTTGTAATTACATTATTGAGGCTTTGAAAGCAATACTTTCAAGGATTAGTGTGGAAGTTATTTCGACCGCGTGTTTGGTTCTCAGTATAGTGCAGACTCAAAATTTTGTGCCACAAAATTCAAAATGCCAGCTACAAAGAAAGTTACTAACAAACGCCGTGAAAGGGAATTGAAAAATACCTTAAAAATTATATATGGATATAAACGTAGACGTGAAATATTTTGCCATTTTTACGAAAATGGAGACAGCTCTAAGTGGGCAGCTTTAGATAAACTAATCAATGACCACAGCCTGTTTCCCAGTGCCAAAGATAAAACATTTTTCTTCAAATTTGCTCTGGACAAAAGCCATCCAAAAATGATAGAAGCTCTTGAGAAGGGTAATTTTGATAGACACGAGTTCAGATTCAAAGATGGAAAGTCTGCTGTGCATTATTTAGCAAAAGGATTCGAATCGACGCAGAAAAGGATAATAAAACGAGCCAATAGATCTCTCATTAGAAATTTCTTTCTGGACCATCCGCGAAAGAACTACTGCGACGCTCATGGTTACACGTACTTTCACGCAGCATGCATGGTGGCCGATGTAAGCGTCGTGAAGAAATTTTTGAGC